>WEIS01081603.1:26103-52389 GCA_013389965.1 Todus mexicanus
ACTGAGGCCACATTGTATGAGCCATACTGAGCACACCGAAACCATAGCAGAGAAAGTTACCTGTTTCTTCGGAAAAAGGGAACCCACTGCCTGATGGTTTTCTAGAAGCATTGTTTGCCCACTTGCTAGCTTCTTTGACAAGATGCATTTGTATTTTATGGATCCGTTATCGGGCTGAAAGTTTACCAAAACCAACCTAATAAAATATTCCTTCATAAAATCCTTGTTAATCTACCCTACTCTACATGGAGTGGGATAATTACATTGTGTGGAAGACATCTAACCCATTACTGTAGTGTTCAGCAAGCTTTAATTGAGTAACATACAGAAAAAAATCTTTCTGGAAAATCTCTCCATTTTCCTGATTTTAGGCAGGGGAATAATTTTAAAACTTACTTGCTCATTATTCTAATATACATCAGTAAAGTAAGACAACTGTCAATATATCCTCATTAAAGTTCCATTGTAATGACATGCTAATGCAGTGATTTTTTTTTACTGTTTCACTGATGGAAAACCTAACTTTTTCAAACACAATTGAGCAATTAAATCTGGCTTACAATCAGGTTTCATTACTCAGCCAGAAGTCTCTTTGCCAAGTAAGCACGAACCTGTCAATAAGAGACAGAAAACATTTCTGCCATGACCATAGGGTAAAATCTCCCTTCCTTGCCTCTTTCTTCTCCTTCTCCCCTCCCCTTGACTTTCTTTCCATTGGAATTTTTGTGCACACCATGGTATTTAAATTAGTTTTAATACACAGTGAAAATGTACTGAGTTACATAAAATCACTAGTGGGCAACAACATATAGAAGGCTGAGAATGAAAGAACTGAAAGACCAAGGATTTGAAGATTTAAAATGGCCATTAAAAATGAAGAAAAACCAAACCCACATATTAATGAAATTACAGACCCTTAAATTTGCACAAAACAGCAATACACAGCACAGATCACAAATCTGCATTCACTTCCTCTTCAGTGTTGCCTAATACCATAACATCACTAACTTTGTTAGAACCTATATTTCATCTTTGCATATGTTCTTTCACAATCCTTGATGTAGAATACTTGATACTGGGGATGAGGTTGCATTTATTTATGTCATGATTTTCAGGTTTGTTTGTTGTGGTTTTTTTTCCCAGTAATTCTTCTTTTCTCTCTCTAGCAAAAAAAATCCAGTTGATTCTCCAAAATATNTTCTTTTCTCTCTCTAGCAAAAAAACCCCAGTTGATTCACCAAAGTTTTCCACCAAAAGAGAATAGATATTTCCTATTACAGAGTACATCATCTAGCTGAGTCGTTTCAATGGTGCTACTGTTTAAATGCTTTCAATAGATGCAAGCCTTGTTCTGAAGGGCACAAAGACAGTTTCTGACAGTGTTAACAGAAACACAGTGGGCAGGAAGAGGGAATTGTATCCCGAGGATGAATCTACTCCTCCATATACGCCCACTGGGATTTTCAAGTCCAAAGCCCACTGCAGTAAACATCTCTTCCCCAGTATAATGCCCTATCCCGAAAACAAAGGCAGAAAAAGATTAACTCCTATAAACATTCAGCATCCTCCTTCCCTTTACTGTTAAAATGAGTAGCATCAGTTAAGATGACAATGGCTTGATACAATCTAGTTAATGGAAACACCTAATCAGCACATTTTCTAACTACTGATAATTGTCTTGGTCAGTGTGCAGAATCAATTCCTGTTAGCTCAGTGGTGATTTTCAATATGGGGATAGTGAGATCTGTATGTGGGGAACCAGGAGCTCGATGAAACATTGTTATTTATTTCTGTATCCCCCAAAAAATGGTCTTTAGAAATTTTAGGTACCAAGTTGACAATATTATAACTAATTATCAGCTTTCTTGCTGGATCCAGAAAGAAGGCAGGAAGAAACCAGGTAGCCAGACCCCAGCATAAGACAGATGTACAGAGATAAACAGAGTATAAATTTTAGGAACCAGCTATTGCATTCCTACAGGTCAAATCCTGGGTAAATTTGTAAGTAACACTAGGAGAAAAACCTACTGAAAACTACTCCAGATTTACGCAGCTGAGACTGATTGTATCTCTTACCAGTAACTATGTATTTGACAGTTTATATGACACTACCACCCACCAGCAGGTTGGCATGCTGTCAAAATAAACAGAGTAGCATACAACATAAGTTGTCCTGACATTATAGCAAGCAAGGAAAATTTGCATTTCGTCATTCTTCAGAGACTACAGCCAATGTGTAGGTAGCTCAGGCAGAGCTTGTTGATTAGCCACTACGGACTGAGAGATGCCAACACATAGTGCAGTTCCTTGAAGAGAGAAAAAAACTCAACAAAACGCAAAAGCCTTAACAGTATATCATACGTTTTATTTCAATATATAAAGACAAATTACTACTATTTTTACGTCCCAACTTCTCGTGGTTCTTGGCGTCCTCTGTAAGTGCAATAGAAAACAGTGCTGTTTCCTCAAAGCAGCGAGCAAATTTAAGTGTCTGTTTTGTTGAGCCATAAAATCTTCTTGTTTCTAGCTAAGAATAAACATGGTTTTATGTGGAAATAAGAACTATCTGTGTCAAAGAATAATAATCTTCAGCATAAGCTTCAATTACAGCTGTGTTTCCCTTGTGGTTTGTGCTTGCAACACTATGTGCTGAAATTTCTTCCAAAATATATTTGCATACAAGTTTTCTTGGACTTGCCTGCTTCTGGACATACTTCTCTATATCTGATGCACCTCTGGTTTGCATTATGTAGACAAACTTTTTTAATTCTCTGTGCCTTCTTTTAATAAACTTGGCTTCCAATGCCCAAAAGTCACGTATAAGGTGAGGCTGGCACATGAATATGCCCTAAACTTTCTGCTGGAAAGAGTTAAGGCATTTTGCTTACACTCTTTTATTTTCCTTTTTTGATATTTTTTGGCCACATTTTGAACTATTTAAGCTTTTGATCTCAGGGTGTGTTTTTCAGGCTGATTCTTTTTCACTGGAAAATCTTGGTCAAAATTGTCTGGCTATTTCTAAACCTCTAAGAAACAAACATGATTTCATTTTAAAAACTCACGGCTTTTTTTTTTTATTCCTATTTTGGACATTCTAGCAGCAACTTGAAATTTGGCAAGGAGGAAGCCTTTGAATCAACATTGCACATTTTGTTATCCATGTGAAAATACACACCAATAAGGTCAGTTAGAAAGTTTTGAGGAATTACAAGTCACATGTAGGCAGCAGACATTTTCTAGATCTGAAAAGCCGAAACATCTGAGGTTTCTGTCAAAACTCTCTGAGCACTTAATGCTGTACAGTTGTTAATGAGCAGTCCCCAAGGAGTGACTGAGCATCCTAGACCTCTTTACGATCCATTTCTTATCTCAGAGCACCTGTGCATGCTGCATCCTAGGGTTATGGAGCCAAAGTATGAATTTCCCTGTAATTGTGGTCTTAGCTTGCAGAGCAGGCAATGGAGCTGAAAAAGGAACAGTGTCAGGAGAGGCATGGCAGCGACATGCTGCATAAATGAGACAGTTTCTGGAAACCATCAATACAATAGTTAGTCCACGTAGAGAACAACAATCTCTTAGTCCTCAACTAGTGTAGCCCCTTAACCCAAGCAGCAGAGGACTCTCTGATAGAATGTCAGGGTTACAGTCTTGTCAATTAATCATACATCCATGGTGCATCATGTGCTGTCAGCTTGCTGTGTTTAACAAATGAGGGAATTACATAGCCTAAATCAAAATGCTCAAGCAAAAGGTCAAATCAATCCTCAGTGGTTCAGTAGAAAATCCTACAAATAGAAAATGGGAACAACATTCAAGGCATATAAATAAGAAGTCCCTGCGGGCATCAGACATGAGTTTATTTAATAGGCTTGAGTATAAAATGTTATAATTAATATTGACTGTATTATGGGGGTCATTATCCATTAAGAATGATACAAGCATGTGCCTGGGGCCTTTCCTGGCCATGACCCACATTTATAACATACATGCCCATGTGAAAAGAGGAATCTAGACCAAGCTCTGCAGCTCCACCTCTGTAGGGGTCCAAATGTACTTGCTGATGCAGTCTGGACAGCTTGAACACAATTACATGGGGTACAGCAGGCGAATCTCAGCAGCAGAGGCTACCAGAGCCAAGTCCTTCTTCCAAGAGCTTCCCTACTGTGAAGCCCTCTTTGCCGAATCTCCCTTCATCTCTAGATTGCAGCTTCCTACGGGCAGACTGGATTCTGTGTTCCTGTGAAAGACCATGTGCAGCCATATGCACACAGATGCCAGGAGCATGGATGAGAAGAGTGTGTCAGGTTGTACAGAAATTGTCTCTCAAGACCATGCTTCACTTGGAGGATTAGCTAACTCTGGAGATGCTAGTCAGGCTTTGAGCTTCATTTTGCAAATATTGTACAATATTTTAAAAAGCCACAATCTCACTTCTGGCAAGCTCGTACTTAATATAATAAGTATCTCGCTTATATCTGAAACACATTTCATGTACTCCTAGGAAAGAATTAGTTTATCCCAAAGTTTACCATCCTTTCTTGCAAGTATCAGGCAATGAGTATTTAAAATACAGTAGAAGGAGAGAAGATAGCAATCTCACTAGATGAGGAAACTGCAAATATATCTTCAGAGAAGTAAGCAGTAGCAAGTCAAGACTGGAGTCAGATGTTGAGGGGAAACTCTGTCCACGCTGGAGCATGTTTTACTATTTATCTCACCAGAAGCAAAATTCTAGACACAGATTACTCTTTTTTTAAGTCCAGAAAGCAGCACTGTCTAACCTCTTACAGAACTGAGAAACAGAAGCAACAGACAAGCTGTGTGAAAAGCAATCAGGAGCTGGTAGGAATTACAGTGCTCAGCTGTGAACTGTATTGTATATTAAAGATGGGTTAATCATGAAATAAGGCATTTATTGTCCATTTTTCTAAGGCTGCTTTCTCAAAATTATGTCTCTTTTAATTAATAGCAGGTAAACACCAATTTCTATGCCACTGGTATGACGTAAGGGTTTCCACTGGAAAGAAAAATGTTCCTGTACCTCAAGAGTGCTGTGACATGTTTATTTGTCTTCCTAATGCCACTGACAAATTTTCAGAGACTATAATACTGTGAAATTTCCTGCTTGGCTCCATTTCAGACTCCACTCCAGGCTTTAGTCCACGGTGTAAGTGTGCTGAATGAACTTACTGATTCTTGTATTAGTGAGGCAAGATACTACTTTAAAATGCTCAATGCATTTTCCAAAACACTATTATGGGCTGGAAAGCCAGAGGAGTAAGGTACCCTCAAGGGAGGAAGAGCTTCTCAGAGCCCTAAAAACCATGTTAAGATCATGTTGCCATCAGCAACAGGTGGCAATTCCCCAAGGGCATTCTGTGTATTACACAAACCTTAAGGATGAAGACCAAATAACTTACGCTAGCACAAAAATACCCAGGCATCTGGTAAAACTAAAAAATAAGCAAAACTAGGTCCAAACTCTTTCTTTTGGCTCACCAATACGACAGATTATTTACATAATTAATTACATTGTCACAAATAATTATTTAAACAATTACTGCTCTTTTAGCAAATGAAATAATGTCACTAAGTAAACTATTTGCTGTTTCGTGCATTATTTCACTGTAGATGAAAGAAAAAAAGCCTCTGTCTCCTTCTCAATTCCAATAAAACCTAATTTTACCTATAACAATAATGGTTGCAGTACCACTGAAGCCATTGAGTCACAAACCTCAACTTTTTGGAATCATTAGTGAAGACTCCCTGAAAACTGACACCCGGCCAGAGCTGCTAACACAGTATTCATCTGATGGACAAAGCAAATACAGATTTTCTCTAACATAGCAACATTCTTATCTTAGGTACCATCAAGGGCCATAAGAATAACTACTTCCTTAGTTTTTGAAGCATGAGGATCAGGGATCACCATGCACTTGCTAATGTTAAAGTAGATCTGAATCTGAACAGTATTTTGGGAAGTACTTATCCAGGTCCATCGCATTGTGTCTACAGAGTACAGCTCTCCTCACAGTTACAAAACCCAACACGTTTTTACCGATACTCCCAAATAACTTTTTTTCAGGTATTTGTCAAAACAATACAAACACCAGCCCAGCAAAAGAAACGCTAAAATCCCACAACTTTAAAAGATCGTATTTCTCGTGCTGCAAAAATCCCAGCCTGTATCCCTGCATTCTCCTGCACCTGTGGACATTATCAAGTCTGTTTTCCTATGAACTCTCTTCTGATGAGCATGTAAGAAGAAGCAAACACATCCTAAAACCGCGATCTGGACAAATTTTTTTCCCCAAGTGCATCCGAAGCCGACGGAGATCCGACACTCGATAGCCAATCGCCCCAGCCCCAATGCCAGCCGTAGGAGGGAACGAGCCCCCGACGGAGCCGCTGCTCCCACCGCCCAGCCGGGACCACCCCGGCCCGGAGCTGGGACCCCTCCGGGGACCCCTCCCGGGCTGACCCCCCGGGGAACGCCCCTGGATACGCGGTGGCCGCGCCGCCGCCCCCTCGAACCCACCTGAGATGCCTCCCCCAATCACGACCACGTCGTATTTCTGAGCCATGGCGCTGCTTCTCGTCCCGGGCGCTGTCTGCATCTCTCCCTCTCTCAGCGGCGGCTCTTGCTCGGTCTCCCCACCCGCCTGTGCCGGGCAGGGCAGCGCCGTCCGCCCGCCCCTGGCCGGGCCCAGGCCCAGGCCGGCCCCACCAATGGTCTCTGCCGGCCACGCCTCCCGGGGCCTGGCGCGGCCCGACGGGGCGGGGAGGGACGGCGGTGGAGCCCTGGGGGTGGCGGAGCTGAACGGGGGAAGGCGCCCTAAAGGCTGGCTGCAAGTGCGGCCTTGGCTCGGTACCGGCTGGGTTTCGCACCAGCCCGTCCCGGGAGCGGCAGGAGGGCTGGAGGCGGCAGCTCTAGCAGCGCCCGCTCACGAACCTCTCCTCACTTCACGGTGTCAGTGTCGCTTAGGTTGGAAATGACCTATAAGATCATCCAGTCCAACCTTTATCTTTAATCTTTATCACCTCTAAGACATACCCCTAAGCACTTCATCTATATGTCGTTTAAACACTTCAAGGGATGGCGACTCAACCACCTCCCTGGGCAGCCTGTTCCGATGCTGGACAACTCTTGCAGAGTAAAAATGCTTCTTAATGTCCAGCCTAAACCTCCCCTGGTGGAGCTTCAGGCCATTCCCTCTTGTCCTATCATTATTCCTATGAGAAGAGACCAGCACCTGCCTCTCTACAGCGTCCTTTCAGATAGTTGTAGATAGCAATAAAGTCTCTCTTCAATCTCCTCTCCTTGAGACTAAAGAGCCTGAGTTCCCTCAGCCACTCTTCGTAAGACCTCTTCTCCAGGCCTTTCACCAACCTAGCTCCTCTGCTCTGCACCTGCTCCAGCACCTCAACGTTCTTCTTGTACAGAGGTGCCCAAAACTGTACACAGTACTCAAGGTGGTGTCTCACCAATGCCGAGTGAATTTACTAAAATTCAGAAAGTATATTAGCAGTGAGTGTGGGAGAGGAGGAGGAGATCCATGGAGCTTGAGCGCCACAGGTTACAGCAGTATATAACCCCCCCACCTTTTACTAAAATCAAATTGAACTTGGTCGTGAGCTAGAGAATGAAGGGTTAACCTTTCCACAAAAGTGGCTTCCCAAAGACAATGCCTGAAATAATGACTGGTTGCCAAAATACCAATTTTGTTTGTACTTAACTACTCTTCCTGCTCTGAAATATGTGATGGTTGTGATTTTTTTCATGCATTTTTACAGCTCGTACAATTTTTACTGCCAAAGTGTAAATGTCATTGCTGTGAAGCTAAGTAGAAAAAATAGAAAGCCTGTCCATCGCCTTCCAAGTAAGCACAGAAGACCTTTACAATTCACACAATTGCAGAAAATCCTACTGACACTTCGTGTTAAATATTGATACAAGTTCTGAGAGTTGCCCAATTCTGCAGTCATATTCCATACTCAAGTGTCACCAACAAATTGAATGAGAGAACAATACTACGCAGTTGGTGTACTCGGAAATGCCTTGGCTTTCCTACAATGGAAAAAATTAGGACTTTTGGTTTGTGCTAATTGTGCCAAATAAGCAAGACATGGACATGTTGGAGTGAGTCCAGAGGAAGGCCACAAAAATTATCAGAGTATCAGAGGGCTAGAACACCTCTCCTATAAAGACAGGCTGAGAGAGTTGGGGTTGTTCAGCCTGGAGAAGAGAAGGCTCCAGGGAGACCTTACAGTAGCCTTTCAGTACTTAAAGGGGGCTTATAAGAAAGATGGGGACAGACTTCTTAGCAGGGCCTATAGTGACAGGACAAGAAGTAATGGTTTTAACCTAAAGAAGGGTAGATTTAGACTGGATAGAAGGAATAAAGTTTTTATAATGAGGGTGGTAAAACAGTGGAACATGTTGCCCAGAAAGGTGGTGGAAGCCACATCCCTGGAAACATTCAAGGTCAGGTTTGACAGGGCTCTGAGCAAACTGATCTAGTTGAAGATGTCAGTGGTCACAGCAGGGGGGGTTGGACTAGATGACCTTTAAAGGCCCGTTCCAACCCAAACCATTCAATGATCCTATGACAGCCGTGGCTGAATGCAGAAACATCTATGGTATCAGTAAGGAACAATACAAGAGGTACTTTAAAAGGTAAATTAAGTGTGCAATGCTAATTAAGCATGTTGTGCTGGCTGCGGACACACAAGTGCCAGATGCTGTAGCAAATAAGTAAAACAAGCTCCCTACTGCTCTGAGAAATCATCTACTGAGAGATCATCCACTGAGAGATTATCACTGAGATTGCTGCTGCTTGCATGCAAGGATAAAATGAGCAGAAAGAGGACAGTCCAAGACTGTGAGAGTGATATGTATTCTGAAACAGAAAATGCAATGTCCCAACAGCCGTTTATGCTTATTGGGGAAAAAAGTCTTGAGGGTGATAAGGATACCCACTCCCACAGCTCTGCTGGCCCCAGTGAGCAGGTCATGGGGAATCTGACGAATGAAAAGTTTCACCAAGCAGCACCTCCCTCATAATCCAGAAGCCAAGTTTGAAGGAAAACAGCAAAAACATCCTCTGTGATAACAACAGGAAACTTGTGCATATCTAGATAAGTTGCTGATAGACAAGCTTGCCAAAAAAATGTCTAGTGCTAAAAGGAGCTGCAACAGCCTTCTTAAAGAGCAGTGGAGATTGAAGTGGTTTTACCTAGAACAGCTCTAATGATGAGAGGTCACACGCAAGTGTGAATTATACACATAATTGCCTCAATCCATGGAATAAAGACTGAGAAAGTGTCTAAGGGTCTACCAAGGATTATCTCAGGCATTAGCAATCTCCAGGGTAGCAATGACTGTCAGAATCATGTAACTGCTAAGCCCTTAGTGTCTGTATGAAACAAATAAGAGACCTTGGAATAATTCTTATACAGATCAGGAGACATCTAGAGTTTGGAAAAAGAAGTCAAAAACAAACAAGCAGATTCTGAAGCCTGCTTGAGCACAATAGGATGAGTATCAGAGCCTTTTATAAAGCTTTATACACACAAATTCACACTCACATACATTTTGATTCTACTTAGTAATTTGGATTACATAAAGCTGAAAAAAAAATAACCTGAATGTCAGGCTCAGCAGTTCTGCTCGGAGGCCATTTGTTGGGCAACAATATGCACAGCATGGAGTAACTACAAACCTCAGCTGTAGGTGATACTGTATTTTCTAAGGACAGTTTTCTATTTTGGAACAGTTTCTTAGACTATCTTGTACTAAATTTGTGGTCGTCAGTTAATTTACAGTGCTGATGATGTTACAGATTTGTTTGGTGTTGGTTTTATGCTTTTGTTTTGGTTTGTTGTTTTTCTTCCCAAGGACTTTATCAGTAATGGAAATTATAAAAGACCATGTAGCATATGGAAATACAACAAAATGGTGCACCATAAGCAGGAAAAAAAAAAAAAAAGGGAAATGTTCTATAAAAAGTTCAGGCTTTAGACCACCTTCCTCCAAAACGAACAAATTCCAAACAAACAACCCCAGATCAAAGTGTCTCCAAGTTTTTATGGAAGAGGAAAGAGTGTAAACATGAATTCCATAACATTAAGGAAGGGGTAGTTCAGCCTTCTGCCCAAAGCAGTTCCAGAGTTTGTCCAGTCTGAATGCATTTGAGGGTGGAGATTCCATAACCTCTCTGGGCTTTGGGTCTGACCACCTTCACAGTGGATGTTTTTTTCCTCATATCGAGTTCGAATTTCCCATGTCTCTGGGTTTTGCCAGTTACCCCTGTCCCATCACAGGGCAACCTGGGCACTTTTCTGCTTCTGATCAAATCTTTCTCATCATGGTCTGTCAGAGGTGTTTCAAGAAACATTAAAAGTATGACACTATACAGAAGGCCTCGAAAATAAACCACCATGATCCCGTGTCCTCAGTGAGTCCCCTAGGGGATGTCTATACAATCTCTATGCTTCACTCTGGTCCATCAAATGGGTAGTTATCTAAACCAACTGGAATGGTCCCAGGAGGGGATTCATAAAGAGATTGTGCAACATGTTTGTGAAAATTGGTAAAAATCAAATTGGTAAGCTGTGAATGGTATTGTAGAGTATTAACGGACATTTTTGTTGACTAGGATGTATATTCTTAGCCTTTCAAGTCCACTTTCTTGCTTAGGTGTGTATTCAAAACTACCAGAAAACAATTGTCAGTCTGATACTGTAAACTGGTCTTCACTGGTATGAAAAATGCTTTTGCACGCAAAGATGGCTGTGGCATGTGTTTATCACTGTTCATTTTCACTGGCATGTTTTCAACAACTATAGCAACCTCATGCTTCCTGGCTAGCTCTAGTTTAGGTACTGCTCTAAAACTCTAATCAACAAATAAGCACCTTGAAGGGAATTATCATTGCTTGTGGCTGTTAACATTTGATTAGTTCATTTTACCTGATAACTAGGAATCTTCTGAAATACAAACACAGACAATAAAAATTCAGTTCTCACCCTCTTCTTGATCTGTGTTTCCCACTCCCTCAATTACTGAGCATCCAACAGACCTTCTGGTGTGGTGCCTGTCCCGAGTGCAAGATGGTGGCAGCGAGAAATGGAGGGGCGTGTGGGGTGCTCTGTACCAGCCTCCGTCACTGGCGGAATTTCTGCTTTTCAGCGACCAATAATCACGAGACCTATTTATTTGCTTTCCATCCCCTGCATCACCCAGTGACCTTATTTCCCCCCCCCCAGTGCCAAAAGCAGAAGACATCATTCATTGACTGCTGCGTTTAGGGGTCTTGAAACTTTGGGGGTGGGGAAAATAGGCAACTGCATGTAAAGAGTTTTCTTATAGCCACGAGGAAAAGGTCAAGTACTATGACTTTAATGTCTCTAGGTAAATCTGCTAGAATACATTGAAAATATTCATGCAAGTTTCAAAGTGCTCCTCTATACCTGGGAAGAGAAAAATCAAAACACAAACTGGAACTTATTTCCTAAAGGGGAGTGCCCTCAGCTACACAGAATGAAGTTTTCCATTTCCCCAGAGGAACCTGTTACATACTCGCTGGATAAAGTCTCACTACCTCAGGCCACAAAAAGATACTTTGATTCTACAGTAAAATGTAATAAAAACTTCAATATTTTTAGCCACCAAAGTCACTTCTAAGGTAAATGTTTCCTTTCTGTGCTAAGATACCATCGATGATTTTATTTTGTAAAATATTTCCAACTCTTTGTTTCATTTTATAATACAACATATATAGGCATGTGAGGTACAGAACTTCAGAAGACAGTTTGGGAAAGAAACTGAACTATCTCATTTAAAATTTTTGAAGTAAGTTCTCTTCATGATTGTGCACTCTGATTAAAATTGTTATTGATCTTTTAACAGTATCCAGCTCTCCTTTTTGTACAAGTCTCCAAATTGTCAAATATTTTTAAATTAAGTAGATATTGAAAATATGAGCATCAGATTAATGAGTATTGGGTAGGCTTTGCCAGTGGGTGAAATAAAACACAAATCTCCATGTACCAGAAGTCAGATGTGCTCAGGGAGCTCTCACACAAAGAAGTGGTTGTTCAGCATGGCCATAGGCAGTGAGGAGAACTTTCTTCCTGGTATAAAAAAACATGTACAAACTTCTTCAGAAGTGCAATAAGCTGCTTTTTTTTTTTTTTTCCTCAGAACTCAGCCTTCTCCTGTACACAGCTTTTCTGAAAAAAAAAGCAATGATTTTTAGATATCTTTATCGTTTCATAGCTAGTTAAGTTCCACAACAGGGACACCAACAGATTCCAGACAACCTTTTAAGAAACATCTTCTGGGGACTATACTAGGCAAACACAAAATATTATTGTCATCATTAAAAATTTACAGTCCTTCTGTATGTAGCTGTTTGGATTTTTTTACATAAGGTGTGAAAGAAGCATAGCTTCAGACATATGACTCATGCTAACAAAACAAATAGAGGCAATTCAAGTTAAAGGTAGCATGTATGACTAGAAAGATTATGCTGGTAACTCATTTTTAATCTCTCTAGCTCACTAGCCTTTGTCTTTAATTATGCGCTTCAGTACAACTACCAGTGTTAAGACAGACATGAAGTCCTTGCCTTTCTCTTTAATTTATCTTAAGAACTCATTTGCCTATAAAGGGACTTTATTTTAATAACAATGAGATAAAATGTATTCAGAAAATATGCATATGTCTTTCAAATAAAAGAAGCCCTGAAATTATTTCCACAAGCTTAAATTAAATAAATCCTTTAGGATGCTTAGTTTTACCAGCACTTTCAGCTCCAATATAAGCACTACTATGAAGTCAATATGTGGGAGAGACTGTAAAGAATGTCTAGAAGAAGGTGTCCAGGTACTGCTCAAACCTTGTGACTTCTTTCTTCCCATCTTCACAGGAGAAGACCTTGTTAGGCAGCACACATGGTGCTTTCATTGCACAACATAAGGAGCAAGCTGGAGGCCAAGCGGACATGTAAGGTGTTCGGTGTATGGTGTTGCATTCAAAAGGAGCTGCCCAAATATCTTCCAGTGGGTGATGTCTGCAAGAGTTTTGGCCAAAAGGCATATGAAGATTCAAAGCAAACATATAAGTGAAGACAAGGACCAGCTGTGGCAGAGTAGCCTTGGCCTCTGGTAATGCAGAAACATTTCTGAATCTTCCCTCCTGGGCTTAGCCCCTGAGCAGTCGTGAGTTTAACATTCAGTCTGCACATTTCAGGTCTCTGACTCTGTCACTGTGTACCAGACTTACACTACTGCATTTCTGATGGCATATTAAACAGATTTAATACCACTCTTAGTTTAGCAGCTCCTGCCTATTTGCCCAAACTCACTTTGCAGGCTTTGGATACCATGTCAGTGCAAGTGCCTTTTGACCTTTAGAGGGGAGACTGTTGGTATTGCACAACTTATGCTCCAGTTAGTGGATAGGACTTTATGTGAACTTTGCTCATGTTCCTCAAAGCACATGAAACAGATTTGCACTGTGCAGTGTCATTACTGCTATCAAGTTTTCTATGTGCCTTTCACCACCATCACACTATCAGATAATTTTTATGCATTGTTTTACAATGCACTTTCAGTGATACTAACAAAATGTTCCTTTAATTACCATCTCCATAAAAAAGTGATTTGTATATGGCTCATGGATTGCTGGCATCATTTGAGATTAGATCAAAGCTTCTATCAGAGATAACAGCAATCTGAACATGAGAGTGCATTCACAGAACAAGTATTGGTTATAGATCACAAACCCTGGCTGCAGTTTGAACAGTATTTTAGAAGTAGAACAGCCATTAGGGGAACATGGGGAGATCAGTGGAGATCATTAGTGAAGACAGTTAAATATCAAAGAAGTACAATAAGATTTGATCTGAGAGCAAGAAAAAGCCTGGTGGAAATGCCAGCTGGAATAAAGAGTCCAGTTAGAGCTATTGAACTCCAGCCTTTGATACAACAACAAAAATCAAAACCCCTTCCTAAAAGTAGGTCAGAGAAATTTGTCATGTCCTCTCACTGTGTATCAGGTAGAGCAGCACTGGAAACCTGCAGAAGAGATGCAAAAGGAAATGAAGTCTGTCGTCCTCTGCAATTCCCATACAGGATGCAGTCAGCTGAAGCCATGTGGACAGCTTCATCTCGCTTCTAGATTAACAACTATTTCACTTAATACCTCAGCACCCCCCCCAAGAAGCAAAGTTTTTGCAGGGGTTTGGGAGCTGAACAGTTCCCTCTCCCTGGGCAGTGACCTCAGCACTTTGCAATGGGACCCAGCCCTAAGTATCACCAAGTAGAAATCAGTCACACAGACACATTTCCTCATCTCTCAGGTAGCTGAACTGAGAAAGATAGAAAAACTGATTTCCATGGTGCCATTTCTTCTTTTCTTGAAAGCCCTTGACTGGAAGTTGCCTGTAGATTCAGAATGCTTTCTAGTGTGACCTAAGGAATCACATTCTTGTATTGAGTAAATAACATTAATTGTCTGGTTTCCTTTTTGCAATCCCAAATAGAGAATCTGAGAGCCTAACATCATGCTCATTTCCAAGACTTGCTTAGAGAGAAATGCATCCTTTTCTCTTGCACAATGAATTGAATATAGGTAATAAATTACTACAAATTGGCCAAGGAAATGAATTAGCAGATTTCGTAAGTGAATAAGTTAAAGTTGAAATCATAAGATCTGTTAGTAATTTTTATTGCTCTCTGGTGTAACTATATTATCCCAGCAGTATTTATGGTAGTCACTATCGCTTATCTGGTGATATCAAAGCATGTTCTAGAGTGCTATTGATTACTTCTGCTTCATGCATCTAAGTAACGTATTAAACTTTTTGACTGATTCAGAGAAAAGGTATCTTAATCTGACTCCAGATTAAAAAAACCCCCAAAACCTAGAATTAATCTGTGATCAAGGTAAGTCTGGCAATTTACTTCCAGTTAAGGAAAAAAAAAATGATTGTACCCTGTAATATCCATCAACACCACCTTATGCAGTTTCTCAGAGCTCCGTTTAGCAGTAGTCACTACCAACTTTAAAAAGATAGTCCTGGAAGACAAATGGAAGTGCCTGGCTCTGCATAGCTTCTTGATTAATCAATAGGTATGCAGCCCTGCTGCCTTCAATGATACACAGCAAGCACAGTGAGTCTGCAAGGCCTCGCAGGATTATATATGATACAGGCAGAGCAAAGCAATCAAAGTTCAGTTTGTAGTGTAGGTTGACAAAAGGAAGGACAGGAGAACTGTTGCTGCTTGCCGCTTGCCTCTGTGGCGCTGATTTAGCTAGAGCCAAAATGCTGAGCAGAGGTGTAAGTATAATTTACAGAGGTGGGAGGTAGCTGTATTTATATTCTGCTTGCGCCTTCAGCACACACTACAAGTACAGTGCAGTACTTCTAGTGCCAGTGCAGGCGTCTGGTGAGGGTGGCACCTGTAGGACCAGACCATGAAGCTGCGCAACCATCCACAGAGTTGGAAGCAAGCAGTGTAGTGGCAGGCGGCTTTGCAGGGACCTTGTAGTCCTGAGTCATTAGGAAAACACATTGCTTGTTATCTCTTTTCTTAAGAGTCATTTAAGAGATAGGGAAATTGGTGCAATTTTCTCAATATTTTTGGGACATTTCTTAAGGAACAAAAGAGTGATTTTTATTCTTGTGAGCTATGTAATGAGATACAGACATCCTTATGAATTCAATCTTCACCTTACACCTGTGAAAAGAGGACTGAGGGAAAACTACATGTGGAAGTGTACATTTACTTTTTGTTCACAGCAAGAGAGAAAAAGTCAGCTGATGCTAGCCTGAACAGGCACAGGCATGGCTCCACCAGCAGTGTTCATCAGGGCTACTTCTCACAGTGAATCCCTCTGCCCATCAGTCTGGATAGCTAGGGCCAGGGAGGCAGCAGTGCCAGGGGACTGCATCATCAGTCAAGCATGACATGATGCCTACATCAGGGTTTGGAAGTGGAGGCATTTGGCTGGGAGGAGTGATTCACAGCACCTTCACTTGCATGTTTACACAGTGCATTAAAAAGTCACTGGAAGAAAGATGGTGCCCCCAAAGATTGATTTCTGCCCCTTTTGAGGGAGCTTGTCGCTTCTCCACAGGTTGCAGAGTCTGAGGATGGCACCACAGGCTGAAGGGCGCAGCTAAGCTAAAAGGTGCAAGCATCATTAACAAGCAGCTTGACGATGGATGTCACTTCATATTTGTATGCACCCTAATTTCCCTTTCTAGACTTTTCCTATTATTTACAAGACAGACCCACCTGAGACAAACTCCTGCAGCTTCACCAGCCTCTAGTACTTTGGAGTACACACACTGGAGCCACTTTGACATACCTAATGAAATGGCTCGGAGAAAAGACAATTTCTGTATATCAACTCTACAATGCTTAAGTAAGCATATGTCTTATTTGGTGCTCTTTGGATTTTGACTTCTGGCAGGCTTTAGTTTTATATCTTGAATGTCATAGAGCTATTAAAAGAAGCCTACAGCAATAAGTAATTGAGCGTGTTTGCTCTTTAGTGTGAAAGTATGCTTTCTGAACTGTGGGAACCTCCTGTGTGTGAGGTTTTATATCTGCCTGAACTTTCTACCTGTGGGAGGTTTTGTGTTTGCAGGTGTTGGAGGTTACAAAGTGGTGAATCAATGAGTCATCTGAATGGAGAAATTTACCTCCTTTGCAATTTGACTGGCTTTCAAATATATTTCTGAGGAGATAATACCCAGTTGTTCTGGTTTTTTCCTGAGAAAACATTTATATCATGAGGGAGTGACTATGACAGGAGATTCCTGGAAGAAGAGGGAATAAACAAAGGTGCAATGAAGTATTAGGTGTACAGTTCCTGTGTATTTGTGGGCTAGGGCATGGGTATTAGCATGAGCCACTCCCAGAACAATTCATTGAATATTTTTCTGTGCCTATTTGAACCTATTTAAAAGTGCTTTGCTTGCTTTTATTTTGATAGCTACTCATTTCTAGTTCATGCTTGCCATCTCCTCAGATTCTGTGTTTGTCTGAGGTGTGCTGATCACATTCAGATCCCTTGGTGACTAATCCGATTGGAAATAATCACATTTATTATATATTCTTCTATCAGGACTATGCTAGGTCTTATCTTATTTTTCACAGAAGAAAAGTATCTGTCAATGTATTATGCAATGAAAATCAGATACTTACAGAGTAAAACATACTCATTATCTCCATGTGTGGGGGGGTTATACAGATATGTATAGTTAGGTGTTATGCAATAAATCAGAAAATACTTCTTGATACAGAAGCTTTAGCTATCCTGCCTGCAGCAGTCAGCACGCGTGAAGCTGGCAGGTCAATATCATCTAAGAACACATAACCATTTGGGTGAAGAAGCCCCAACTTGATGATTTGGCAAACAGGTTGCAGTGATCATCCACAGCCAGGGAACAGAAGGAGGCATTCTGGCCATCCAAAATGGCTGCACAGAGATACTTGAGCAAAGGAACAACTTATAGATGCAAAGATTGGTGCAGTCATCCTTGTTGCTTTGCCGCCCATCCATCATCCTGGAAAGGGTATGGTGTTTCTGCTCCTCCTGTCTGCATAACCTGGCAGCTGAACCACTTATGCCCAGTCAACTCACTGCAGGCTTGGACTCATTCAGTGGCAGATATTGCAGAGCTGCTGCAGCGTGGGGGTGACAACGTGGTTGCCCATGTCTCTAGCACCTTGCAATGTCAGTGTCCCGTGCCAGCACCATGTTAATGCCCTACAGCATGGTCCCAGGCCTTCAGTCCATGCTTAGCATGAGGCTTTCCCTCTAACTGGGAAAAAAGCCACAGTCTAGCAGCCAAGGGCAAGTAAAACAGGTTGCAGGCAAAAAAGCAGTGAAGCTTTTGTCAGCTGACAGAGCAGCGACTGACCTGCAGGGTGTGCTGGCTGTCAGGCTTCTCCCCAAGCTTGGACACAAAGTTGGATCTCCTACTTGCATTTCTTCCTCTTAAGCACCCAGGTGGACTAAACAGTTTCAAGCCTCCTGTATGTGAAAAGACGTTACTAATTTATTTCTAGGACATGCATAACCAAAAGCATCCCTTATTGTCAGGCCAAATGAGAAGAGAGTGACATTGAGCACAATTCATCTCTCCCGATTTCTTCTAACAAGGAGGAATCTAGATTATCTATACAATTTACAGAGGGACATGTGTATTTCACAGGCACAATTTATCCTGCCTAAATTCTATTTACAGGTAAATCTGTGCCAGTGGCAGGCAATGTAAATACATTGTTGCAAAGAAAATAAAGATCCCTCAGAAAAATAAAAACTCTCCTTCCAGCATCAACTACAACTGGAAAGGAAATGACATGGACCAGACGAGTCCCTGCACGGCACGTAGGGATGCAGCCTCCAGGTTCACTGTCAATTTGGGCATGTAAAGTGATGAGATGCACAAGCTCAAGAGACAGGATCAGGGCTTCTACTTACATTTTTGCACACTTGAGTGCTTCTTTGGTGTGGTTGAGACTTGAAAGGCAAGTGGCAAGATCCCCAGAGAAAAATTTCCTGTTCTAGCATTCCCAAAGCAGATGTGCTGACTTTATTCTGCTCCCTCTAGGAAGTTTCTTCTTGAAACCATCACCAAACTTGTTTTGAATAAATAGACAGATTGTTTTTTATTTTGAGATATGAAGACAGCTCAGATAACTATCCTGCTCAGATAATTTTCATGCTTCTAGTTTTACCTGCATTTTGATAGTTACCAGACAGCAATCTGCCAATATTGCAGCACAAAGCCTGTCAGACAAGAGCATGTCTAACAACCACTTGGCAGCCATGACCATACTCAAAATCTCATTCTTGTTCCTAGGTCCTTGTAAAGGAGGAATTATGTGCATATAGAATTTTTTATTCATATATGCATGTGTACACACATAAGCACACAAAATCCGTAAGGTTCAAGCACGTATTAGCCTCTGCTCAGTACTAGGCTGAAGGAATTTAGAATAAACAAAGTCCACGTGCTAAGATTACTTCCACAATCCGTTACACAAGAAGCTGACAAAGCCTTTAAAAGTGAAAATGCTCATTCAGGAAAGGTAAAGCCTATTATAGATGAACCAATGCATGAACAAACAGAATATTTAGGGAGGTAACAAATGTGTTTTCTGGCTGTCTAGCAAAAATCCGCTCCAGAAGGCAGCAGATATTTTTAAGAACCTGTAAAAGAAAAGAAAAAAAAGTAGGGAGGGTTGTTTTCTCTTGCTTGAGGTTGCAGCTGTGGTGTCATGAATGTAGGCAACATCAAAATCCTGCAATACGTGTTCAACATTTTATTAAATGATAGTTTAATTTCCTAGAAGTAATGTCTGAATTGTTGTTAAAAGCTGCTGAGCTTTTATTAGTATGGATAATGTAGTAGTTAGCTAAACTTTTCTCTCATTTCCATCAATAGCAGGTAGGTGCCTATAACACCTACTGTAAACAGGGTAAGCAAGAAAAAAAAATATTTTTCTTCCTGATTTCTGAAGATTGCACAGGCATAGGTGGGGCTAAAATCTAGTCATTAAGTTGGTGATGCATAGCTGTAACTCAAATGATGCTGTACCATAAGGCAGTGCTTCTTCTTCTGCAGTTTGACACACACAGTTCATGGCATGCACTTCTATCTACTGTCAGAAGAACAGGCTTGACGCGGAGGCAGCCTGTGGCTGCTGCTGTGGCCGCTGCTGTGACTGCACGCTGTCACGCTTGTGGTGCTTGTGGCAGAAGCAGATGCGCAGCTCTAATGCGCATGTGGGTGAAACACTGCTGAAAAGTGCATTCAAATTTTCACAAAGTCAGACTTTATGATAATTTCAACCTTTGAGGCTGATAAAGGCCATAGTTCTCTCTCTTATTCTCTTTTCATGCATCTCTGGCCACACTCCATCTGATTAAGATCAGATATAAAATCTGAGATACTATGAAGATGGCTCTTCTCACAGGATCCAGCATCCACTTTTCCTTCCAGAGGCTTAGCAGATCCAAGCCATTGGATTTGGTCCCACTACATGCTGGGGAGGAGGAGGGGTGTCAGAGAGACTTCAGCCATCAGAGAAACTCTGCATGTTCTCATGCCTTTCTCATGGTGCTCTGGAAATGTCATTGGGACTATTTTTGGAGCCAAACAACCCACAAATGTGACGTTCTCCTTGCCCAACTGTTCCAGCCCATGTGACAATTTGTATACTGTGAGAAATGACCTCTGTGTGGTTAAGGAGTAACTCTACAGCTACCCATGAAGGTAAGGCTGAAGCCATCTGTTGATATATCAAGCCTGATGACCAGAGATGTAGGGGCCTGACAGTAGGGAACCACACAGGTGGTGGCTGCCCTCAAATCACAGAGTACACATGGTCTTATTCTCACAAGAGAATTGTGGGTGTTATATGTCCAAGCACCATCAGACAGGTCCTGCTAAATCATAAAATTGGCTTAAAACTGTTGAGATTTAGAAAAAAGGAAACACTCAGAAAGAAAAGAGGTATTTCTATTATTTCTTTTGCATTGTTGGCTTATACCTGAGTTATAGCGCTGCAACTTATTCTCTGCAGCTTTGGACAGCAGAAGCACATTTCTTTAAAACCAGCACAGTCCAAAATTTTCATATAATTGTAAGAACTTGGAATCCAAACTGTTAAAGACAAAGTCTCATAACCACAAGATTTTTGGTGGAGTCAGAAAAATTGGCAGCACTTGCTTTGCATGGAGAATCCAGCAGTTGTAGTAACTTTGAGAAAACACCCCAAATTTTTGGCATGGCTCTTAGAAGAGAATTCTGAGCTTTTAATGGTTGTTTTCTTTATTCCTGTTTCTCTACAGTCAAGCCTGAGGGAGCTGAGATACAGCATTTCCAGTAATGCAGTAATGACTTCTGTCCAAGCATAATGATTTATATAAAAATGTATAGCACCCTCAGGAGCAAGCTTCTGGAGACACTGTGTTTTGTGAGAACTAGAAATATGGATCTCTTTCCACACTTATCTACAGCACTTATACTAATACTCAGCTGTAATAAATGCTTTCCTTCTTTCTTTCCAGACAAAAACACAGGCTGGATGACATGTGAAAGATTTATAAAACATTTGCAAATACATTATGCCAAATCCACTCCATGCATAGTGTTGGCACTATAAGACAGGTAGTATAAACCAGGTGTTACTTCCAGGCAAGGACAGACACAGCTGGCACAACAAGCAGCAGATTATCTCCCAGGGACTGCAGCCAGAGCAGGCTTCCAGGCCACCTGGACACTGAATATGTTGCTGTGTTCACTTATCTCCTTGTCTCTTATCTGCTCCTTGCCTAGTCTCCTGGATAGGAGCCTGCCTATGCCACTCATGCTAGGTCCCACACTCTTTTCTCAGGGCAATGTGATGGAGGCCAAGACATGACATTTTCCTGTTCAGAGGCCAAGGTGCCAGGACAGGGGACACGGTCACCTACACAGATATTACCCTGTAAAGCATTCTCATCGTGGATTGGACCCCACTCTGCTGTGGGGCTCCCCTTCTCAAACCTCATGAGCCATGCATAAACCTGAAGAGGGAAGTCCCACAGCCACACAGGTCCCTTCCCAGAGTGCTCCAGCATTCAGGATAGGAGTGGTGGCCCAGCCATAGGGGAAGTACTGGTGGGGAAAGTGTGCCAGAGGTGGAGCTTCACATCTGTTTCTGTTTAAATTAATCAAATGCTAAGAGCCACAGAAGTGGAACCAACTTTCTGAAGGATACTGATCTCACTGACAGAAGAGCACATTTACGAGCGTTCTGCATAACTTGTTAATTGAAATAATGATGCTCGCCTTCTTTGCTTCAGTGACATTTAACTAAGACATTGTGAAAACATGACAGCATGCAGGAATGTGACAGGCTTCATATTCTTGAACATACAGGAAAGGATTGTCTTTACAAAGATTTAGCCTGCATCATGGCATTTCCCAAGAGAATTTGCAACCTCACTTGTATCTGGAGAGAGAAAGACAACAAGGTACATTCTTGTGTAACAGCCATCATCACAGCTGATACATCAGTGGCTTTTTATGTAGATATTCAGAGATAAAACCATAATCTGGCTAAGCTTAACCTAAAGTATTAACATCAAGGGCTACAGGTGCTCCTTATAACAGACCTTGAATGGTAGATTACATATATCTTATAGGCTAAGAAAAATAACATTCTTTTGGTTCAACATAGCTGGCTTGAATCTGTTCTCTTGCCTCCAGAACATGAATGAAAATTTTGTTGGTAAACCCTAGCATCTATTTAACAGTAAGGAATATATCTAAGCAAAACCAGTGACAATAAAGACTTACGCAGTCATAGACTGTCACTGCATTTTCTCTTTCTCTTCAGCTCCTGGTGGTTGACCCCCACATTTAGGGACAGACTTTTCAGCAGGGCCTGTAGCAATAGGAGAAGGGGTAGTGGCTTTAAACTAAAAGAGCATAGATTCAGACTAGATAGAAGGAAGATATTTTTTACTATAACGGTGGTAAAATACTGTAACAAGTTGCCCAGAGAGGTGGTCCCTTGGCTGATGGATAAGGCTTTATAATGAGGCTTTTGTAATAATGCCTTTCACATTTTGCTGATGCAATACTTCTTTTGCTACCCAGTATCTCGTAGTTCAAGTTTTCGTGAGATAAAGTGTGATTCTCTGAAAGCTTCAAAAATAGTTCAGTAAAGGCACTGGCATCTTCTTTCACACATAGCTGCCTGACAGAAAAGCAAAAGTCCAGAGCTTGATTTACTCCTGGTTGCTAAACTCAGATTAAGATCTTAGACATTAACAGACAATATGTTTTTCTATTCTCTTATTTTTCTTTTTTTTTTTTTCCTGTTATACTTTTTAAATACTCAAATTCCCTTCCCAGCTGAGCTCTTGCACAGGACCAAACCAGATAATAATGAAACACAAAACGTCGTCATCTCTTTCAAAAGATGTCGTAACTTTTGTCATCACAAGAAGTTTGAAAATGTTTGTGTCTTCTGAAAGATCTGATCATCTTTTCTCTCTTGGACAGTCTCTGGGAACCTGTGTTTTTAAGGCTCCTACTGGACAACCTTCTATAGAGACAGCAAAAGCCACTCTGGTAGCTATTCTTAGTCCAGTGTCCTACCTAGACCATGCCCTGCATCACTCTGAAGCAGAATATCCCCTCAAAGGTTGGGCCTGACCAGCTTCCGATATTGTTGACTCAGCCCTGGTCTATCTTAATTGAATAGTTAATTCCTGTAGAATTAAAAATGTTGTTTCTGCATTGGACATTATTTTACTGCTTTGATGTTCTGTAAGAAAAACCCTGTGCGGCTTGTTTAATATTGATAGAGATTGTCTGGGGATATTTTAGGCTGATACCGTGAGATTTGTACACTCCCATTAATTGATACTCCAGGAGCGTGAATGCTTCAGACAAGAAGCAATTAGCTGCATTCAGCTGGAGCTGGGCTCTGGCTCTAAGTTGCAGCACTCCCATTTTAATGCAAAACATATGAGTCCGGACAGAGGTACTGGGCTTGGCCAAACTCTGGCTGCTGCAGCACTGCAGAGGCCCGGGCAGGGTGCAAGAAGCAAGTTAGGCAAGGGGAAGGAAAGAGGTCTGGAGAAAGAGTTACAGGCATGCACTGGAAACTTCCTGTTCATTTCTGCCTGTTTAGCTTTCAGCGCTGAGGGAGATTACAAGAGGAAATGGCCTCAAATTGCACCAAGGGAAGTTTAGATTAGATATGAGGAAGAATTTCTTTACTGAATGGGTTATCAGGCATTGGAACAGGCTGCCCAGGGTAGTGATGGAGACCCCATCCCTGGAGATATTTAAGAGTCACGTAGATGTAGTGCTGAGGAATATGGTTTAGCAAAGGTCTTCTCAGTGCTAGATTAATGATTGAACTAGATGATCTTAAAGGTCTTTCCCAATCTAGGAAATTCTGTGATTAGTGGCTTCCCAGGGGAGGGAGCAAAGAAGTACTTTTTTCACTTTTTTTTACTGTATTTCATGTGTGATACTATTGTATATGGCCTAATCTTATGTTTTAAGGTTCTCGGTAATATTTATTTTGTATGAAGAGCTCTATTTGGAGTTATCAGGTGTAAGCATTAGAACCGGTCATTTTTCTAACATATACTTTGTGGTCTGACCTGCGTGCTGCTGCAGAGTGGCCAGTTAGGTACAGTAGGATATGTGAAATCAAGCTACTAGCTAACTCAGAATAAGTATGCTGTGAAACAAAATTCAGTTCTATGTCTCCAACACAGCAAGTTGTTCATGCAAGAAGATATCAGTATGTAAGAGCTTGGTTGAAGGAAGGGACCATAGAATCATAGAATCATTTAGGTTGGAAAAGACCTTTAAAGTCATCAAGTCCAACCATTGACCCTGCTCTACCAAGTCCACCACTAAGCCGTATCCCCAAGCACCATGTCTACATGGCTTTTAACCATATCCAGAGGTGGTGACTCAACCACCTCCCTGGGCAGCCTGTTCCAGTGCCTGACAACTCTTTCAGCGAAAAACTTTTTCCTAATGTGAATTTTTTTTTCCTAATGTAACTAAAGAAAAAAGAAGGGGAAGAGTTTAGATGAAGCACTGGCACATAAGCTGGTGTGCACATCTCAAATGCTTCCACACTGTTGAAACAGTTCTGCAAATAGTTGCTGTCATATCTGGTGAACTGAAGAAAAGCCGAGCATTCTCATCTTCTTAGCTTTGGCACTGGCCATGAAAATGGGTCTATGCTGACCTGTGAGACTAGGCGGGATGCCTCTTCCAAAGGTAAATGTGCAGCTGAGTGTCTACATTGAGTCACCACACAGTAAACCTGAGGATGTCTCTGGAATTACTTACTAGCTCATAAGAGCCCAGGATAAAGAACAGGACAAGAAAGGACGTGCCCAGGATGACCTGGATTAGATATATTCTTCACCAATGAATAAAGTGACAGTTGCGTAGCAGTGCTCTCATTAATGCAGGATCAGGTTCACATGTATGTCTTCTCCTTCTTAACTCTTCTAGTTTATACTCAAATATGGTGCAGTCCCCACCTGTGCTGCCACAGCTACACTCTGCAATGACTTGGTTGGCAGACTGCACCAAAAGTTAACTGATTGCTGTAGCAAAGAACGCCTGATGTCCCACATGCTGTATGCTAATTCTTGCTAATTAATTACCAAACTAAAAAGGCTTAAATTCCATGATTTGGATCAATGTCCACTATTAATTCTTCAGTGGACACCAATAATTTCAAGCTCCATTAGGCAAGAAATTGCACTTATAGCCCTTATTTCTCATGCATGACTTGGATTATCAAGAAAAGAGAGTAATGTCGAAAAAACCAAAACCTCTGACAGATTTTGCCCAGAGCCCAAATGTCTATATGGTAAATGAATGCAGAGATCAATAAAATATTCCACTTCTGATAATAGCTTTCACTTTGGTACCTTTTATTTGAGTCTACCTGACAGGAATGACTGAAATAAATATCCAATGGAAACAGCAAAGATTTTGAAGAACACCTGTGATGAGGAACCTACGCCGTCCCTACTCATATCCTGATAAGAAGAAAGCTGCATGGGCTTTTAGAGGGATAGACAGTTAGGGGAAGAAAATGAAGCACTCAGCTGAGAAAAGCCACTGGACTAGGTGGCATTGCCTGGGCCTGGCTGTAGAGAAGTGACAGTCACTGGTACCTGCTGAGAAAATGGCTCTGAACCTGCAAACTCTGGACAAAGCAAGAATGTGAGTAACTTCTGTTGCGGTCTGCTCCCAGGGTTGGAAACTGCGGCTCTTAAGAAGTCATTTTAGGATTGCACTCTTACAGGAAAGAGCCAGGTTTGTCACTGAAGCTTTAGTTGCTCTCAAACTTACACTATGGACTTTCTATTGTGTTATGGTTTTGTTCTTCTCATTTACAACAAATGCTCTGTTTCAGTGGCGTAGGTCTCATGCAAAAGGTTCCAGTTAGAGACTGCAGCCAAGCTGGGGCTCTAGATGCCAGCAAAAGTACTAACAATTGAGATTCCTTGTTCAATCGATTGAGTGAAATGTAATGATCAGAAAGCCCAACAAAAATGACATCAGCACCAGTAAGTGTAGAGGCGCTTTGTATTGTCTTGATGAACAGTGGTATGTTTATTGCAGATAGTCTACTCCTATAAAAACATGGACTGAAGGTTAGTTGGTTCCGTATGATGAACGTCTCTCATCAGAAGGGGTTTATGAGGAGAGA
>WEIS01081603.1:52422-65364 GCA_013389965.1 Todus mexicanus
GAGAGAAATTAAGACAACTCAAAATCAAAGGGTGCCAGGAGCTCTAGAGACATGGCTGCTTTATGTAAAATCTGTTTGGCATTACTTTCTGAATTTTTATGTTGGAATTAATAAGCTGGACTGACAGAGAAGTTCGGTTTTCCTTAAACAAGCAAGGAGATTACATCTGGTGTGTACATGGGTAGAAACAAAGGAAAAATAAAATAGTTCAAGAGAAGTCACGGTATGATAGGGTTGCTTCTGCAGTCCTTTTCTAAAGTAATAGGAACAGGGTGAGATGTTTTATCTTTGTTTGTAGAAGACATGCTAAGCAGTTAAAACAAGATCAGAAGGCCAACAATCATTGCAATTTTCTGGGAATTTGCTATGGATGTCACAAAGATCCAAGGCAGCACCTGCCCAAACATGTCCAGAAAAAATTGCTCGAGGTAAATTATTAAGGGTATCTTAGAGGTAACAGCTTGTTGGTAAATATCTCTTATTGAGATCTTAAACTGGGTAGAAGAATGAAATTCTTTTAATACATCTGAGGCTCAGCATCTCAAATTAGCTGTCATCTTAAATTAGATGTCTTTTAAATGCAAAATTTCATTATTTCAGATGGATGTTTAGTAATTTGTGTTTAATGTGATTAACAATATGAATAGGTAAACCACCTGTGCAGTATACACACAAATACCTGAATAGAACCATGATGGTCAGATTTTAAATAAATTTTAAAAAAGGATTCAGATCTGCCAAGTCTTTCATCCCCTTGTCATATTAGATATCTCATGGTGACCTCCCAAGCCTCCCTTTCTCTCCTGCTATTTTGCATTTTCATGTAAAGTTCAGATCCTAGCACTGAGTGTGTGAAAGAATATGGAAAAACGGCCACTCGCTTCACTCTTTGTAGGTACAAATTGTGGTAAAGGGCCATTTTTCAAGGAGATGGTTACAGACCTACATTAAATGCAAGTAAATAATCTCTTACAAGGATTTGGAGCAAAACAGGACGGACTGAGTCAGCAGTCACTAGAGTAGATGCCCTTAATTTTGGTTTTCCTTACCTGAAATCAAGAAGTATGTGTGAGCTAAAAGCACTTTGCTACACCGAGCCTATTAAAGGAACCACAAATTGTCCAACTCTACTCCACTATCAAGCAGCAGAAAGGAAATGCAATAACAAACACAAAAACACTAAGATGGTGCAAACATATTGTTATATAGATGTGATTAGCAGCCTGCTACTCCCTCCATTCATCCAGAAAATATGAAATTTATGGATAATCATCAAATTCTGCATTCATTTTCTGTCCTTTGTTTCCCAATGTGTCCTACAAATGAGAATATATTGCAATAATTACATCCACAGTGGGCTGGAAAGCAGGAGCTTTTTAACCACACACAACAGTAAAGCTGCAGGGGACATTTTGGTTCGGAGGCAGGATCTGGCACAGCCCAGAACAGTGTGGTGAGTCCTCCTACCTTTGTAAAGGAGGGTAACTAATTATTTCATGACCACAGATGTCCAGGACATCTTCTGGTTTTCATCCAAAATTTTTCCTTTTCTGTAAGATTTGGATCCCTTTCTCTGAAATGGATACAGTCCAAATGCACACAAATGTTTTGTGGATTCAGCAAAACAAGATGTTTGTGCATTTCAACCTGGTGAAAACCTGACAATCCTGCTGTCACTGAAGATTTAAGTACTTGAGAAGCAATACTCAGAAGCCCCCAAAAGCATCTTAGAGAAATCACATTATGCAATGGGAAAGCTGAATGCACAAGACTACCTGCTTATTTATTTATGCAAATACACAATTTATAGCCACACTGGTGATTTGTTATTTAGCCGTAATGGTTATACAATGATGAGACAGAACAATAGATTTCAACCAGAGTATCAGCTTGGGTCTTTCATGCCTCTGTTTGGCTATTATACCTAACAGTGACGACACAAATAAATTGTTATTGCCTATCATAACCAATAAAGTCCTTGGGAAGAGCCTCCACACTTGTGGCATGTCTTCAATGCTGACAAGTGAGTTTGTACTGAAGCTGTTTCTGTGGTGCCTTCTTACCCTTTGCATTTGGGAAAAAAATAGCTCAGTGTAAAATGCTTACAGGTCCCTCAAGTGCAATGACTGTATCTTCCAGACCTGTCGCACTAATGCTGAAGATTTTTTGCTGTCATCCTTCCAAGACCAGCAACTCTGCAATGCTATTTCCTCATGGTGCCCAAATTGCTGTCAAGCTCTCAGGTACAGCTGCACAGATGGGCTGGGAGCTGGAAAACTGGGTGTTGCTGATCCAAGGGGACTGTGAATAACAGCAAATAAATAGGATTTGCTCTTGAGATGAAGTCTCAGGAGCTCCTGCACTCCATTTTGATGGAAATATTAAAACTAAAACCGCTATCCATCCACTTAGCTGCTCCATGCTTCTTGGTCCCCCACAGCCTGGGGCCACAAGAGGTGCAAGCGTGGACTTCCTTGTTGCTGATAGATTGAAGCCTTTTTTGTTTCTGCGGCTCTAAAGCCTGCTGCCAGCCAAGAAATGTGTACAGAGCACAACAGCCTGAAAACATCTCAGATCATCCAGTGTTTTAGCTATTGGAATATGCACATCCAACTTATAAATAATTGCTGAGTGGAGTTTATGTTTAGCCTATATTCTCAGGTAACAGGAATGGATCATCTATGCCCAGGTGAGTCAGGAAGATGTAAACCTTGCTTTCTAGTGCAAACTCACCTGCTGTCATCCCTGAGAGAGCAAGTCAGTGCAGCCAGGGCTTGGGTAGCACTGCTGTTGCTTCTGGAGGCACTTCAGTCTGTGATGCCTCAAGTTCTGTCATAGTAGTTTTCATAGCTCAGCACCAGCTGAGTCCTCTTACTCTTACCTGTAGGTGTAAGTAGAGGAGAGGGGCACAATCTCTCCTGTTTTCCAGGTGAGAATCTGAGGGCCTCAGCTCAGCATCTCAGATGTGTCTGTGCACACAGGTCAAGACCCAGCCTAAGGAGATAGGAAAAGTCTTTGGCACAACAGGAACACTTGGCCTCTGTAGCTTTGACCAGATGAGGCCACATGATTTAAACAAGTGGCTGGCTCCAGACTGGGTCTGGATTGCCTTCCTTCTTGGACCCTTGCTACCAAAGAGAGAATTTCTTAATCATAAGAACCACCAAACAACACAAGCAAGTTGGGTCTGCAGGGCAGCCTTTGCAGGGCTTTTTGGGTATCTAACCCATTGATAATGTACTCTCATGGAAAAGTTCTCATAGATTGTGCTTTCTTTAGCAAGCTTCCTGGGAGATATAGTTCCTGGCGAGTGTTAGATTTAAAGGGAGAGCGCGTTTGCATTGGCAGACCTCTAATGAAAAACCACAGCAGCACCATAATTAGTTCTCTTGTGCTGGCTGCCTCTGACGGGACCTTTCTGTCAGTGCTAGCAGTTGTTACGATACCCAGGTATCCCAGTGGAAACAGACGCATACAAATAGACACATAAATACATAAATGAATGTATAATGGAGAAAAAAAAAAAAAAGAATTAAAAAAAGAATAAAAGGTGCTACTTCTGCTAAGGTGTGATCCTTGCATTTGGAAAGGCTGGTGTTTGTCCAGAGTTGCCTGGATTTATTTTAATTATTCTGTGTGGTTTTTGTTGCCTGGAACTCAACAAGACCAAGCGCCAGGTCTTGCACTTGGGCCGCAAGAACCCCATGCAGTGCTACAGGCTTGGGGAGGTGTGGCTGGAGAGCTGTGTGGCAGAAAAGGACCTGGGGGTTTTAATTGGTAAGCAGCTGAATATGANGGACCACCATCACTGGACGTGTTTAAAGGACGTTTAGACGGGGTGTTGGGGGATATGGTTTAGGGGTGAACTTTGCAGAGTAGGGTTAACGGTTGGACTCGATGATCCCAAGGGTCTTTTCCAGCCTCAAAGCTTCTGTGATTTTGTGCTTCCCCGGCACTCTCTGCCTGCCCCGTAGCCCGCCAGAGGGCGGCATCGGCTCGGGAAAGCCTCCGGCAGCTCCGCACCGCTCCGCTCCGCACCGCGCAGCGCAGCGCCCGGCCCCGGGAGCAGGATGGAGGTTGGTCTGCCCGCGGCAGCTCCGCGCCTCCCCCCTGCTCCCCCGAGTCCCCTTTACCACCGAGCCCAGCCTGTTTCCAGAGCCCTTCTCACGCAGATAATAAAGAGGGCACTGCACCTCCCACTCCCCGGATAAATAAAGAAAGAAATGAAAAAAAAAAAAAATCCAGCGAAGGAGAAAAAGAATTTCAGGGCTGGATATCGTCCACCTTCCTTTCAACAAACATGGGGAACTCCCGAAGTGTGTCAGGTGAAGCGTGTTTTCCTAGCAAAGGTCCGCAGGGTTTGAAGGGCAGAGTACCGGAGCAGAGATTTTTCTGCCGATGCAAGGGGAAGCATCCGTGTTGCCATGGCAACCGCAGCTCCTGCTGGCGGAGCCCGACCGGAGGATGCTCCACTCCACGCCGCGGCTCGGAGAGCCCCCCGGCATCCTCTTGTTTTGCACATCTTTCGGCTTCTGTGCTTTACAGCAGGGTTTGCTTAGAGCTGGCCGCCCCCAGCAGGCGTGTTGGATTAGTTTCAGTCGGCTGCATCGTGAGCTAATTGCAAATTCTCACGTGTCAAATTTACCGTGGAAGAACGTAAGAAGGTCAAATGATATTTTCTCTGTACCTTTTTGCACTTAGGAATCCCTACTATTGGGTTTAATTCTTTTTATCCCTCTCCTGTGGCAAGGAAATAGAAGCAGACCTATCCCCATTTTGTTATTCCTTCAGGAGAGACAATGGAAACCATTTGCTTTTCCAGATATATGCCCCTTGATGGTTCTGTCTTTACAAGTAAAGAGCTCATGTCAGCTAATTCCATCTAAAAACCCACTAAGTAAAAGGCACTTCACATTTTTATCCTGATTTAGAAGGTCAAACTAAAGACAAAATCCCACAGATCTTTCTCATCACTTCTCATTGTTCTATGGACTATGACAATAGCTTGGTTTCATTGATTCTAGGCTGGAAGCCCATTGCTTTTGGTTTTGCTTTTATTTTTGTTTGTTTGTTCCTGTGTTTTGTTGTTGTTTGATTTTTTAAATGACAGTAGAATTCCACCTTCTCTCTCTCCCACAAAGGGCTTGCCTGAATCTATATGCTGTGGGCCTGACTCAAGGGCTCGTTTCATTTTCTTTTCTCCCTATGGCTGTGCCAGTTCTCCTATTTCCAGAAGCTTATAACATTTTCAGAATACTCCTTGGAAGTACAGCTCTTCTGCATTGATTCAGAGGCATGAAATTTTATTTGGGTTGCCTGACTTTCTCTATTTTTATAATTCTTATATGCTAAAACTCTTACACTGATTCCTTCCTTTTTCTTCTGGCCTCATTCTTGCCCAAATCTGGCATAAAAAAAGGCTTGACCTCTTAGTTTAGGTACTGAACTGCGTGATCCTACCGCAAAAAATCTCTTGGCAATCTGTAGTGCACCTCTATGTACACACACACATCCATGAATATACCTCAGGTCACTTTTACATGCCCTACTGTGCATAGTTCGAGAGGCAAATGCTATGCGTACCTTAGAATTAAGTTTTATAGTCTTTTGTATCTATGGAAAATCAGTGACATGTTCATCAAAATCTGTATAAGTCAATGGCAGGGAAAACCCTGAATGGGAAACAATGTTCAAAGTGTAAAAAAAAGTCCACAGATTTTTATTACTTCTAGAATTTTTATTGTGAATCACGTGAGTTTTATTATGGGTCATCTGATATTCTCATGTGATTCTGTGTCCAGCATTTCCACACATGGCTAAAAGAAGTTTCCTTCGATTTAGCTTAACACCATTATACTTAGATAACAAGGTTTTGTTTTCTGCAACCAGCTGCATTAAACCAGAGGACTACATGAGCCTCCTTCGAGGACGAAAGAAGGTCATATGTTCCTTTAACTGCAATTGCTCTTTCAAAATGGCACAAACAACCAGGGAATGAACACTAAAATGTTCAATTTCAGATACACAGCAAAGAAAAATCCACTGATTTTCCCAAATAGTAGAACTGGTACTTTTAAATGCTATATCTATTTTTCATCCAGTTTACAGGAGAGTGTTCTCACACAACAGCTCTATGACCTAAGTTAAATCAGTTTTTGGATAGAGATTTACGACTTTGGTGTTTTAACTTACAATGTTAATATCTGTTCTCTTGGAAAAAATTTCGTTTTCTGTGGAAGGGCTCTGACATTAGAGTTTCATACCATTAAATCTATGATTGATTTCTAGGAACTGTGGCTATTTCTATGCTTGGTTAATTTAGACATTCATACGAGATACATACATAGTAGTAGCACCTGCCTACCTCACTGTAGGCATTCATGAGGAAGCATTTATGGTGCTGCTAAGACATCCCTTGTGAAAAGCATCCAACAAGTAGATAGCGAGGCCCATCAGGGCTCAGCATGAAGGAATCTCCTGTAAGTGTACAAGAACTGCTCTTCCTTTACTACAATCTCTCAAATCCCCAGTCATCTTTTATGCATGAAATAAATCGTTGAAAACTGAAAAAATGGTAAAAAGCTTTTACCGCAACCAGTTCTTGGGCAGATCAGATCTGTGGAATAGAGGACTGACGATCTTCGGTCATGACATTATGAGGCTGAGAAAAGTAAGCAAGTGACCCAGCTGATAAAAACATGTAGGCAACACAATTTTTCTCACAGAGTTATGGTAGCTCACTTCAGTTGCACCATGCAATATGGAGCAGGGAAGAGGAAACACAACACAGCTGTCTGGTTGAAATAGCTCTATAATCAGCCTCCTTTGAAAATTCTCTTAATAGAGATGGCAAAACACAGAGCTTGGGACTTCAAGATCGCATTCTTTTAGACCCCAGGTTCTTGGGCTCAACACAATATTCAGGCAAAGCCTCATTGCAAAATGCATGGAGGAAGAAGAAAGGCTCCCACCAAACAATTACTGGAAAACAATAGTAATTTTAGGCACTGTCTAGACAGTCCTACTGTCTATTAGAGATCTACAAAATTGGGAAGTCCTTTCCCAGGCTAACAAAGCACATAAACACACAGTTAATAACACACAGTGTAATAGTCCCAGGGACTCCAATTAAATTAAGCAATGTGCTTACAAGCTCTGCTGAACTGGAACCAGACTGCGTTAGCTTGCTTTAACCTCTCCACAGATCACAAACACTAAGCTGGAAACACCTACATTAGAGAGTTTAAGGTAATAGTGAGACACAGGAGGAAGCGATGCACTGACAGGCGCATGCTGAGGTGATTTGGGCTGATATTTAGCCTGGTAGGTGACTCTGGGTTTCAGCAGACCAAAGGGTTAATTATGGTGCTATAGCATGATTCAGGGAAATGAAGTCAAACTAACCAATCTCTGTTGGCTTTGATAAGGATGTTCCTGCATACAGAAAGGGGGAATCTTCTACATGCAGAAAGAGAGGGGCATAAAACGATCTGTCAGCAATACCCAGTCTTCTTACGAGGGATGAGCTGAGCTGAAAGTAGGCTGGCTTAGAGCCTGTAGTCAATGGAGTGGCACCTGCTGCTGATTTGGTTGAATTCAGTCCTGATTTTTTACTTGAGCTTTGCTTACACTACCAAGAAGCATTATTGACACTGTCCAAGCCACTTTCCCAGATGTAAAATACCCTGCTGTTGCTGCTGCAGTTCCCTGTGTGGACAATGTGCTGGCTTTACAAGGATTTTACTATTTAATCCCATTGTTTTTAAGTGCAATGGAATTTTTTATCTGAAACGCTAATGGGTGCTGTTGCTGGAACTCTGGTTCCTCAACACCATGGCAGAGCTCACATGAAACACATTGGTTTTGTCATATACAGATGTCTATCAGAAAATGCTACAAGCTCTTTAAATTCTATACTTTTATGTGAATAAAATTAAACATACTTGGTACTGGAAACCTATCAGGGATTGCTGATGGCATGCATTTTGGAAACCATTACAACTGTATCTAGGGACTTCACTTTCTGGCAAATTGCAGGTATCTGTGGACCATGTTAAAATAGTCAGGTTCGGTTTTTCATGCACAAAGCCTTTAGTTGTGTAAGGACCTGATTACTCTTCAGAGCATCTTCATTAGACCACATCCCAATAGGTGTGTGTGTGCTAAAGATAGAGTGGTATCTATATCCTTTTTTTTTTTTTTTTTTTTGAGAGAGAGAGAGAGCAAGAGCCCTAGTCATGTGCTGTCTTCACAGGAGACTGAACACTTGATATGGGAAACTTGGGGATGTGAAATGAATGCTTCATGGGCACCTGGTTCAAACCCAAGCTCTCTGTGTAATGAATAAATATCTCTGAACATGTACTTTTCCACACTGAAACACAGTCAGTCTCAAAATGAGCTGCTAGCATTTCTGTAGTGTTGCTCACTATTCTATATTTATCAAGGGTTGTAAGAGAGTTCCTGGTGTGTGACCAAGGGACACTCACAGACGATAAAACCCATCTCCGTGGTCTACAGAGGGACTTTTAATAGTGACCAGAGCCAGCCAACTGCTGACACATAGCTTTCCTTCCATGGTGTCTGAGTGCTACAGAGGTTGGGGCTGGTGGAGCTGTGCAGAACCCAAGGAAACTCTGCTGAAGCACTGTCAGGCAGACAGAGCCTGGGGGAGCCCAGGGCTGATGCCCTACTTGCTCCTCCAGCCCTTCCCACACTCTGTGCCATAGCAAGGACCTATTACAAGGTCTGGTCTATTGCACTGTGGTGTCACTGTGGCAAGTCTCCATTATGTATGTATGGCAGGAACTCTTAAATACAATTTAGTGCAAAGCAGATGTTTGTGTTTTTAATAATTGTCTCAAACACTGGCAGCAAACAGGTGCTTGTTCAGCTTACCCATAATGCTAATAAGTAAAGCACCAGAAAACAGAACTTAATATAACATAATGTAATACAATGTAATTACATAGTCCACATTATAGTGGTAGAAAAGAATAAAAGAGTGATCTCTGAAGACAAAGCAATATCTTGGCTGGTTTTGCATAGTCCTGTGAATGGCTTCTCTGCCCATCTCCCCAGAAACTGGCAGAACAAAAGATGACAAAAGGGAACAGCACATCTGAAATTATAGGAAACATCCTGATTTATATTTACTATTGAAGCTACATTAAAAGACAAATATTTCCTCTTAAATTTGCATATCATATCCAAGTGTCAACTGATAACTACGCTCTGACTAGGAGTGTATAAAAACTCTCAGTGTTGTTTATTGCTTTTCTTAAGCTGGGAAGGAAGGAGGGATGAGGTTGGTCCAACCTTTTACATTTCCACAGTTTTCAGGGAATGCTTCATCAGTTTGCCTCCCATATTCCAGAAGTGTCTCATGTGTTACTAGCACAATCTTCTTCATCAAAAACTGATATATCTTTAAAGATAAGTTTTGTTTGCTACTTGTTGCTACTATTGACTGCTACTTGCAGGCTGCTCTTCAGAACCTTCAATTTTGTACAGTCCACATCATCTAAATGTTTATCAGCACTGTGTCCTTTAATTTCTTTTAGCGTATTAGAAAAATGAAATATAGTATCAAAAGTACTTTAAACTTTGTTTCATATGAATATTTCCTAAGATAAAATCATCAGAGGCCCTGACAAATTAGAAGTGAAATTCACATCAACTTTCCTAATACGGAATCAGACCCAGAGAAAATCTTGAATGATTTGGTCTGCAGACTTCAGCCCATGAACCTTTCACAAAACTCATCTCACAGATAATAAGGATGAACTACTATTTCATCAAAATATGAAAGTTAGCAGTTAGGGAAAACCATTATGCAGTGAAAGCACTCAGAATGTGAATACTCCATCCAAAACCTTTTAGTATGGCTCCTCACTCTTTTTTTTGTCCTTGGAATGTATGCCACTTTTGTGATATTTCTTAGGAAACAATAGGTCTGCTGCCATCATTAACACACGAGTGGTGTGACCTGTCGATTATTCTTACTTATACTGATGCGGAGACCTCAGTCCCCTAAGAAAAGTCCACAGAATTAGTTCAGATTTGGCTTGACTGCTGGAAAGCAGGATTTAACAGAAAGCAAAACTATTTAAGTAAGCTTAAAACATCTCAAAAATTTCCTGGTGAAATTACACTGATATATATTGCATTTGTGATGATAAACTACATATCATAATGATAAGCATCCCTGTGATAAACTACAGACATATCTGATAATTTGATATACCTTTGATACCTCCTATTTTAATCTGCTGTAGGATTATACCTTGCATTTCAACTATCTAATAAAAAAATCTTCTCTTCATTTCTCATCCATGAGGATATATTCTACTAAAAGTACACAGCCATTAAGCCTGATACTACTAGCACTCTTCAAAAGTTTGGAGTCCAATATCCCCCCAATCAGCCAGAGTCTCCTCTCATTAAAAAATTAATGCATTTGTGTGAACATTTAAACCCCAACATTTATGTCAATTATAGGGGTTTCTAAAATGAAATGGTTATATTTCTTTCTAAGGTCATACTCCAAAGAAAGGTGAGCTGTAAAAGTGATGAGATAGAAAGGTAGTATACATGTAATTTAATTGCTTTTTACCATTACTTTTAAAATGAAATGTGGTAGAAGACTTCTAGTGCTCACAGGGGACAACCTGCATGATCCACCTCATGCAGGCAAATCCACCTTCTTTTCCATCTTGTGCAACCATTTTGAGCCTGTGCTGGTAAAACTTTACTTTTCCTGTCTGACTCCGATGTATTTCTTCAGTCTTCACTTTTTATACCTGATAAAACACCAAGGAACTGTCAGAGAATATTGACTATTTCATGGAAAAGTATTATAATGAATTAGCCCCTGTAGTAAGATTTTAAAACATTTATTTGATTTCAATAACATGAATCCAGCCTGTTGCTTTGCAGTCTGATGTTGTGCCTGGCAGCCCCTGGTCAGCAGCTACCCTGATTGACTAACCTGAATTGCAGCAACATCTGACACAAACCCTGGGTTAAAACAACCTCCTCTGTTTTTAATACTCTGGTGAATGAATTTAGTGCTGTGCTGAGAGTGACCTGCTCTTCATTTGCTGACACTTTTCCCTTTGACCTGCACTCCATCTTGTCTTTCTCTTGGTTGTTATCCATCTTTTTCCCAGCTTCTCAGCCTGAGTCCTCTTGCTTTATTGCCTGACGATTGCTCTTCTCTCCCCAGCAGTCTCTTCATTCTCACTTTCTGTCTCTCCAGCTCTTTCAGTGTTGATGCACAGCACTGGATGTTTTGCTTTGACCAAGATCTTGACCCTCCTTGAGTGTTGCATTGTCACCTGCTACTCTAATTCTGATTTCTTCTTCTGACAGCTGTTTGATGTCCTTTGACAGCACTGGTGCTTTAATCAGCAGCACAGCATTCCTCCTCTGCAGCTTACAACTTCTCTAATGGTGGGTTTTGTTGGATATCTAGGCCTCTCTTTCAATGCTCACTCTCCTCACTCGTGTGTAGCTTTGCTGCTTTCTCCTATTGGATGTGTCTGCCTTTCCTGATGATGATTTCACTCTCAAGCTCTTTCATTCCCCAGAAATGTAGACAAGCAAGACCTAATGAAGAAGAGCTCCACTGCAGGCTGTTTCTCTGTGTTCTAATTTTCTGCAGAAAAAAAGAATAAGAATTAATTAGATATTAAAGTCACCTTTTTTGCAGATTGAAAACAAAGGCATCTTGTCTTGATACAGGTCCCATGGAACTTCCTTTGCCTTTCGTCATGGGCTGGAGTGGCTTTGGTGACATTATAGATGACAATTCCTTCTCTGACACATTACCAGACGCAGTTTAGCATGGATGTCTTACTTTCCATGGGGAGAACCAGCTGATGGGTGGCTGCACATGCATAGATGCATTTTAAGTGTAGAGTGAAGACGGTTGTAACACTTTCAGCAACAGAAAACTTTTCAGAATTACATTTCTACAATTTCTGTCAGAGAGTGCAGTTTTGTTCCCTGCAGTGAGATAATACTTGGCCTCACTTTAGTGCTTAAGTTTTACTTTGCATGACTTGGATCACTCAGTAAGTAAAAGCTTTCCCTTGAATCTGCCAGAGCTTGGACTTAACCTACATTTCTCTTATCTTAAGCTGGAACCTAGACTTCTTTTGTGTGGAATTCAACTTACAGCATGCCTTATCCCTGTGCTTATGCAGGACACCCACACCGACACACAGCCCCTGTTTTGGCAGGAGTGTTGATCCATTTAGCTGCTGTTTATTAAAAAATAATGCACTTCTGCAGACACATGTTTATGCGAATGCTCTCAGAGTTTCTCTGTCTTCAGATATGAAAGTTTTAAAGGATGAGTTTCACAAAATAGTAGAAAAATCTTGCTGTAAAAATCAAAGGCACAAGCAGACATATATTCCACATGACCCCCTTATTCTTAAACTAAGTTCTCCAGTAGTTTAAGTATCTTGGTGATTATTTGCAAATTAATGTGTTCTAGACTTTGTCTCCAAATTCAGTTCATGCTAGGGAGTCTACCTTATAGTAGAGCTTCCTCTAAAGCTGCAAAAGAAGATAATGAGTTCCTATTCTTGTTTTTCACTTACTCAGGAGTGAAATTACATTGGCTGCCCACAGAGTGCCCTTTGCTTTCTGCCTTATGACTGTAAAGAGCAGAGTGAAAATCTGCTTTCTTTTCAGTCCTGAAAGCTGTACTCTCACTAGCCAGCACCTGACCTTCTTCAAATAACAGAAATCACTTACCATGGTCATGATAAGTCATGACCATTGTGGTCATTGCCATGGACATACCTTACCTGGAACTGAGTGTTCCCCTTAAGTTCAAATAAGCACTGACAAAAGGTACTGCCTTGCATACATTAGGCTCCAAATTATTTTGTTTAGTCAGGTCATAACCAGTGCAAACTTCCTGAAGTA
>WEIS01081608.1:3567-20362 GCA_013389965.1 Todus mexicanus
GGTGTCATCCACAAATTTACTAACAGTAGACTCAATCCCCTCAATCCAGGTCATCGATAAAGATGTTGAATAGAGCTGGGCCCAGTACTGATCTCTGGGGGACACCACTAGTCACTGGACACTAACTGGATGCCACACCATTCACAACCACTCTCCGCACCCGGTACCCTTGGTGGAAGACAATGAGGTCAGGGAATCCTTGAACAAATTGACTATGATTACTGAAACAAATTGATGTTCTCTGATGGGACACACCCATGAGTTCTGAGGGAACTGGCCATCATTTGGAGGCCTGTAACTAGTGAGTTACCCCAGGAGTCTATAATGCGTCCAGTCCTCTTTAACATGCTCATTAACAATCCGGTTGCTGGGGCAGAGTCTGCTCTCAGCAAGTTTACTAAAGACATAAAACTGGGAGGAATGGCTGATATGCCAGAAGGTCATGCTGTCACCCAGAGGGTTCTGGATAGGCTGGAAAAATGGGCTGACAGGAATCTCACAAATTTTAACAAGGGTGGTCCTCCTCCAGAGGTCCATTTCCAACCTCAACTATTTTTTGATTCTGTGAGAAGTCCCTGAAAGTGTATTTGAATTTGCTCTTGCTTCTGCACAATAACATACATTTATACACATACTTTGAAAAGTCAGTCTTATGTTGTACAGGCAATTCAGACATTATTCTTTCATTCCTATAGTCACTAAGGAAAAGCTTAAGCATTTTATCGTAATATTTCCTCTCAAATTTACAGTTTTGAAATTAATTAATATGTAAGCAGTGACCTGTGAAACAGAACTGCACTGAATGCAACTTTTTTTCTTAAGCATGAGAAGAATGATTACCTCAGAACAGAAATTATCTAGATATACTCCATGCAGCACAAGTAAATCCTTTTTGTGTTGCAAGTCTGCTTCTTCTTGGGTTGTATATTTCAGCTTGCCAGTTCAAAACCATACAAAACCTTTAATACTAATCCAGGATAATTTCTATTTCTCTAATGAAGTTTGACAGCACTTCTCAAATCTATCTTTCTTACTATTCCTACTTCTAAATATAACCATTTATCAATTGTGATACTCCATTTTCTACTATTTTGGACATGCAGTGGGGTGTTGCTGAATGGTTATAATGTGCTAATTTTGGATAGCCGCTATCTGCCATCCTCAATTACTTGTCCAACTAAGTTAAACTCAGAATTGTTACAATTATACTTGTACAGAGATTCCCAGTACCAGGAAAGGAGTAATTTGCTAGCAGCAATTTTTGATAGCAACACACTCTCAAAATATATTTAAAAATACATTACTTGGAAGAAGTGTCATGATTTGTGTATTCCTAGAAGCTTGAGGAAGTTTTTCTCTGTAGAGTGTGTAGAAATGTGGTTAGGTCATGTCACGGTTTGGGGTCAGGGCACCCCCAAATCTGCAACAGAACACTCTCTCCCCCTCCTCACCCAAAAAGGGAAGAAAGGAAATAAAGGAGAGAGACTTAGCGATTAGGAAAGGAAACTACAACTGCTTTACTAAAACATGAAAAGAATAATAACGGTAATAATAAAAGGTAAATATATGCAAATATGTACAAAACTAATATCGAACCCAACCCCCCAGATGGCAAATACGTCACCGTCACCACTGATGCTGTGGAAGGGCCCAGCAGCAGATGGGAACTAGGAGCTGGATTCAGGGATACAGCCCCAGAAACTGGGGCCCAGCCAAGGCCTGGGCAGGGGGCTGGGGCTGAGGTTGAGCTGGAGGCCTCAGGGCAAAGCTGAAGCTGCCAAGGCCAAACTGAGCGAGGAAGAGTCCTGAAGAGAAGAGGGCAGCTCGATCTCAGGGAAAACTAAAATGGTGAAAAGGCCAGGAGAGAAGGGGCAAGAGAGCAAGACCCTCGTGATCCCTCAGCTTTATACCGAATATGATGTATATGGATATGGAATACCTTGTTGGCTATTTAGGGTCACCTGTCCTGGTTGCTCCTCCCTGAGGGCACAGCCTTCTCTTTTCTACACCCCACTGTGTGGTACACAGTCTATCAATGACCTTGGTTTACATACCAATCCTTGGTACTAATTATAAACATGGAGCGTTATCACTGCTAGAAGCAGACTCTGTCTGGTAAACATGCTGCTAACTTCAGACAGACTTAGCTGAAAAGTAAAAGTCATAGAACAGAATTTCTGTTCTAACCCAAACCAGGACAGGTCAATATATTTTACATGCTGAAAGATCACTGTTTAACAGAGAGGACAAATATGGAAGTCCAAATGATAAATGCTTATTAGTACATTGTTGTGGGAATTATGGGGAATTGTGCACATTTAAGAGACTACAGGGAGAGCCATTTAGAACTAACTATTGTATTATATAGAGGCTTGTCTTAAACAATGTTAATTTTCTAATACACAAATCCAGAATAAAGTAGACTATTTTTGAGTGACTTCTACCGACAAGAAAGATCAAGAGTAAAACATAGGAACTAAATATACATCATTTGGATGGGAGAGAAAGAAGAGACCCAGCTCTTAAGGAAATGCTTAGAAAAATGGAACATGTTTAAGCAACTTTTTACAAAATGTTTAAAAAAATACAGAGCTGACATTAGCTTATTTTAAAGCACTTTGTATTTTCTGTAGCTTTCAGCAACACAGGAAAGGGAAACTAAAATATAGATGAAGAGAACTTCACGTATTCTGAAGTGGGATCATGAGCAATATGTTTTTAACTACATAGTGAAAGGAAAGATAAAAACAAAGGGTTTATGACTAAGCTAGGTTTTGACTAACATAGGGTGAGTAAGCCAGTTCAACTGGCAAAAGCCAGCTTATTTGTTGTAAATGTAAGAGACCACTCACTTGCTTTGACATCTTGGGAAATAGAGTGTATTCTGGCACTGTGAATATTACTTCAGATTCTAAATAGGAACAGAAAACAGTTTTGAAACAGAAAAATATGCAGAGACTCAAGTTATAATTTTTTAAACAACAAAAAAGCACACAAGATATTTAACTAGAAACTACCTTTGGGATTATATATACAGCACTAAGATTTGTGCAGGGTTTTTTTTGTTGTTGTTTCTGTGGTAAAACCAAAAATGAAATGCAGTTTTTTTCAAAGTGATTTGAGGGGAAAAGAAGTCAGCTGTATTAAACAAGTGTGAAATGCAATAGAATAACTAAAAATAAAACACACCAAAGTAAGGAATATAGTCAAAGTAAAACTGAGATTAGTACTTGCCTGCATTCTGGAGGAGACCACAGAATGATATTATCATTTTGGTTGGAAAAGACCTTCAAGATCATCACATGCAACCACTGTAACACTGTCAATCCCACTAAACCATGTCCCTAAGCACCTCATCTGTATGACTTTTAAATACCTCAAAGGTGATTCCACCCACCACACTATGCAACCTATTCTAGTGCTTTACAACTCTTTTGGTGAGTAAGATTTTCCTAATGTCCAACCTAAATCTCCCCAGCACAACTTGAGGCCATTTCCTCTTGTCTTATCACTTGTTTCATGGGAGAAGAGGCCAACTCCCACAGAAAGAGGTAAAGAGTTTTTTCTGTATGGAGAAATAAGTAAGGTTACTTGTTATACATCTGAGTACATCTTTAAGCTAGGCAAACTGTTCTTCAGAGCTGTTAAATACAAAAGGGCTTACATTTTTAATCTATGTCTGCAAAAACGAAGAGGAATTAATCAAATAAGTTACAATGGAAACAAGCAAAAATTGAATGCAAATATGCTTAATGAATAAGGAATTTTGGGGGTTGTCTTTTACAGATAAAAAAACTTCAATTTTTTTTGTGGGTGAAACATATCACATGAAACCAACTTCAAAACACTAACATTATAAAAAGAGGATTAGCAAATAAGAAGAGATTTTTTTTAGCACTATTCTTGATTTACCCATGAGACTGTTGATTGAAAAATAATAGTGAACTACTGATCTAAATGTTGTAGATATCACTGTAATAAGAGAGATGTCTTGAGATTTGGTTCAGTATGAACTGTGATTGTAAGATCTATTCCACAATGTGGAACTTAGAAGAAAGCAGTAAAGGTTTTACTGCAGAGTTGTGAATGGTATAGTACCATTAAAGACGACATTTTTAAAGAATGTAGGACAGCAATTGCTGAGAAAAATGTATAGAACAGAGCATACTGTGGTAATTAACACATTAGTCCCATGAATTTGGGAGGGGTCAGTGCAAAACAACGGTCTCTTGAAGAAAAATAAGCTTTTTTTAATGTACAGTAACTGAAAAAAAGGAACAATAAGTTTACATATTACCTCCCATTTTCATTTCCTTTAAGTAGGCAGAATACAAATTAATGCCTCTTTTGATTGTTAAACCTATCTTTCTTAAGCATGGAAAAGTATTTATATATTTAACACAGTGATGTACAGTCATTGGACAGAGCTTATTGGTCTTGAATTTCAATCATTAAAAAACCTTTCCTCCTCTTAATAAAAAACATTCGCTTAAGCACAAAACCAGAACAAGAATAATTTTTTAAAAAAAGTATAGAAATAAATTATAGCATTAGAGTTCCTTTATTCAACAATTAAGCTACAGAATGGCTTTAACAAAATAAAATGACATTTTGATCACTGGACCCTAAGCCAAAGACTATCACTTACTATAATATTGATGTTCCAGAAATAACCACAGGTAGAGTTTTCAGACTACGTCTGTACTAGCAAATAAAGCAGTGCCAGGCTCTGGATTGCTCCTGTGCACTGGGGCTCCATGTCTGCTCTGATTAGCTGTTAGAGTGGTCCTGGCCTTGGGTTAGGCCACCTAGGACTCTCAAAGGCATACCTTGTGCCTGATTCAAGAGTTTGCTCAGGGACAAATGCAAACAGGCATTTTGGATATGGAGTACACTGGCTCAGAGGGAGTGAGAGAATTTCCCATATAATTTCCTCTAAGAAATTTCCCTGAAACTTTTTTGCTCTTTTCCAAGAACCTAGGTAAGGCAGAGCCTGTATAATGCTGTATTATATTACTGTGTTATAGATTACTGTATTAAGATTATATTAGTAATAATGTATTAAAATACATTATGCATATCACTGTATAATAGTGAATCCATTGTCCTTCAAAAGGGTGAGGTCATTAAGGAAGAAATAGGAAGAGACTTTTGTCACGCTAAGGACAAAGGTGATTCAGTGATAGCTACATATATACACACCTATGTTAGTCTAATGTAAAAATCTTTTGTATTAGCTTTATTTCAGATTAAATGCATATGTGGTTTGGTTGCTTGCTTTCGGGTTTTTTGGGGGGGCTTTTGTGTTTATTTTTATTCTGAACGGATAAGCATTTGGTCATTTTTTGTAATAATCATTTCCCATCCAAAATTGCCTTCAATATGTTCATTAATAATAAGACCAAATAAACTATCACAGTCATCACATCCCACATCCAGTTATGTCCAAATCTACACAAATCTTTGTAGGACAGATTTATGTAGATTTGGACATACCATTTCACACAATGCTCTGAAGGAGCTGGTGCACACACAGAAAACAAATATCAGATAATTCTGCACAGCTAGTAGGGCATTTTATTTTGCTTACAATGCTCACCTAGGCCCATAGTACTGTAACCTGTTTCTTCAGGATTCTTGATTTGTCTGGCTTTGTTTGATCAGTCAATCTTTGGTTTAACTATCCCATGAAATTATACAATACCAAGAAAGCAGGTAGCTGATAATCACAGTAAAAGTGCTGGTTGCTTTAAAATAAATGCAGATGACTTGCCCATAAAATTCATCCTATACAAATTAAAACATTTCTGCACTGTCCAGTATCTGAATTTTTTAAAACACCTGGAAAAGGATTATAGCCAAATGACTCCAGTTTACAACAGTATCACTTCTCTAACATTGGATTTTTTCTTGTTTATGCAGCAATTGCTTAGGCCCCACATTATTCCTTTCCGCTGTTTGTTTTTTTTTTCCTTCACACAAGCTAAATGCATTTATCTGTCTTGCTGTTATACCAAGCCTATGTACTGTAGCTGTAGAATTATCCTTGTCTTTAATGTGCAATTTCTTTTGCAGTCAAGTGGAATAATTAGTTCTTTCCTTCAACAGCTGAAGCTTGTCTGATCTTCACTGCTTTAAAATGGAGTTCTCTCTAGCTGAAAATGCCTTCTTGACTGATGTAAGGGTCCTTGGTTGTTCCACAGCTCTGCAGGAACTTATAATATCAAGATTTCTCACCTCACTGAATACAAGGGATTTTTTTTTTCTGTCAACGGCATTCTAGAGATCTTAAAAATTAATGCATTCTTACTGCATATCAGTACAAACTTGGAATATTCATTGAATGGTTTCAGCTGTGATTGTCAAATGTATAAGCTTTGGTTTAGCTCTCTTACTATCTATTCCTATCATTCCTTCCTTATTCTCAAGAGTTACATTACGGTGCTTGCACTTTCAACAGTATGTTATTCATACATGTCACCCCATTTAAATGTTACACCTATCACTGGGATAAAATACTGCCGAATTTCATTAGAAGTGAAGAATGTGGTTTCACATTCAGCAAGGGCTGTTGTTGAAAATCTTTGTTACACTAGAATTAATTTTCATATCAGAACCGTTACTGAAATAAAACATTCCTCTCAAACAAGATCTGTGAATCCTGCCTGAATCCTGCCTGCATTTACTTTTTATCAGAAAAGGAAGAGGATGTTACAGCTTTACTGTAACTGAATTAAATTTAGACTCTTCAAATAGATAAAGATGAAACAATTGTCTGAATTTCAAAGTTATCAGGCTGCTGACACATGCTGTATGCAGATGAATAACCTGATCAGGGCAAGTTCTAATCGATTAAGAAAATGCTATTACTAGTTTAGCTATGTCTTTTGCACAATGTTCTGAAAGTGGAAAAACATGTAAGAGCAAATGTGGAAACTGTTAAATTCCAGATAACTTCACTATATTGCAATCATGAGAGAAAATTTAAATTTAAGATGGAATAGAAATTTCCTTCTTTTTTGTGTGCCTCCCCCATTCCCCACTCCCCTATGTGTCCAGTGTTAACATTATGCAATCAGCAGAGGAAGCTGAAAATACAGAAAAAATATAAAAGCCAGATTTGAAATAGTGAGAAAAATAAAATCTACATACAAATTAAAGACAAAGATTGCCATTTGCAAACTCAGAGACAGACTCTTTTCTTAGGAGAAAAAATTCAACCAACTGATCAACACCAAGCACCAAACCTTCACGAAGTAAAATTTAGAATGAGTTCAACTCCACTGAAGAAAAGTTAAGGATATGACCTTCAATTTACCTGTTACTATTTCAACTATTAAAGTAAATATTATGAGAACTCTCAATAAAAACAAAACTTCAAAATATACTTCAGAAATAAAAGAACTTCATTTTCAAATCAGTGTGAATTCAAAATAGTATTGACTGCATATTCAACCATTCCCCAAAAAAATATATTCACAGCAAACAAATTTAATAGTTACTCATGCTACATTATAAATTCTGCAATCGTAGTATCCATGTATCAACAGAGCGATAGAATGCAATAGACCATGGGAGATATTAATTAAAAACCAGCTCTTAATTGTATGTTAAAAAGTGTAAGACAGACGCTACTTTCCTGAAGGCAGACAGAGGATTGTATTTACAATTCAGTTATGGACATGTGCCCAGATTTTAGCTTATCTATCATTTGCTACATGCTGAGTCTGTTGCATACAAGCTGCCATTACTAATAGTTTGGGATAGAGCCATGAAATTTCAAGTGCTGTGTATTTCAGGTCAGAGCACAATCTAGTTAGTGTCATTTGAAATACACCCACCATTCCTCTGCTAATAAAGCCTTCTGGTGACCAACTGAACTGCAGCATTGGTTTATGTCTATTAATCTGTTTTGGTGTATGCTAAAAGCATTTGTTTTTTCTATGCTGTAGAAACACAGCTCTATTTCTTGTCTAAAATTCTTTAATTTCTAGTATTTATAATTTCATTTTCAATATCATTCTTGACACATACTATCCAGGTTACAAACACTATACAGTACACATTTGTGCAGATGGCAGAAAAAATACCTTTCATTTCAAATGACACATCATATTCAGAAAGAAAAATCTGCTCTGCATTCAGCATCAAATCATCTGAAATAAGTCAGTGCATGTCTAGTTTTTGGCTTTCTATGCATACTGCATTAAAACTTAAACATTCCAGTGGATCACTGAAGGGACATTTGAACGCCGGAAATAATGTGTTTTGCCAAACAATTTGGAAATGCCATTTGAACTTTAAGGTCAGTGGATTGCTGGCATGTTTAGAAAGTGCAGATCTGGTATTATTGTAGTGACAATTTCAGCATGGAAAGATGAAATTTAGATACTTTAAGCTGCAAAACCAGTTTTTGTTTGTGGAAGAACACTCCCAAAGCCATAGCATTGCACTGTAGAATTACAATCATTTCGCCCCCCCAGGTTGTAAACCATGGTTTTTCAATAGTAATTTGGTTCCATTTGAATCTATCGGATTTGAAAGCCTAGTACACGAAGCCTAAACATTTGAAAGAGTTTCAAGTTTTTCACAGATATTTGTTTAAGCTTTTATTTGTCATTTTATTTAGCAGACTAGAAGCAGCAAATGTTCATTTAAGATAGCAAGTGGAATAATTCAATAAATAAATAAAAAAAAGTATTAACAACCTTGACTAAAAGAAATGACAGCTTGCATGCAAAGGATTTTTAATTTACCAAGAACTGGAATCTGTGTGTGAAGATCTGAAACAATTTGTTTTCTTACTGTCATCTATAAAAGTGTGTCCATACTCAACTTTACCCTAAATGTACTTTTAAAAGCCTAAGTCGTGCCCTGTTTTCTGAGATGAAGTACCACCAAAAACTCTGTGGCTTATCTTTGCACTGATTGCAGTACAGTACAGATGTATAACTCGTAAATGCTAACCAGGCTGTAGATCTTGATTGTCCCCATAAGATTATGGATTTAGAACTCTTAGAACTTTTCTTAACTTGCAAGCTCTATGTTTGAACAAGTCCAAAAATGGTTTAGAAATGTACACTTACTCTCTTGGGTTTTATTTTATTATATGTAGAAGTAACCTCTGTTATACTCTCCCCTGGATATCCTGGATATGCTGCATGATTCATGAACAACTTGACCCTTTAGGGAATAGTGACCAAAGGCTAGTTTTTTGGGGGTTTTTTTTGAGAAACAGGGTCTGTAAGAACTTGTCTGAGGCACGGTGGCTGAGATACTGGTTTTACATTGGTAATAACTGAATCCTATTGTAATCCAAGAATTTGGTTAAAGCCATTGTGCTATGCAGTTATACTATTATTAAGCTTGGGTCAGTCTTATCACACACAAACACTGTCATTTTATAGTACATCTAAAACTCCAGGAAGCAATGATAAGTGACTGCATAGTTTATTCCATTTCCTGTGCTCACTTCTTAAATATTTAAAGAATTAATAGATTAATATTTTTGTTAGTGTTAAAAGAACACTACTGGAAATGTTACCAGTATGTAGGTACTGTGATAGAATTCTAACAAATGTCTGCATACTGTGCTAACATTTACATTTACAATAAAAGATATGCTATGGATGACAATCTGGATGAAACTAAGTTTTTGTCCTCCCTTGGTCTGATCAATGAGTAAATACCACCAGAAGTTCCCGAGGAAGTGTTAGAAATGTATATAGATTTTTGCCTTTTATTTCACACGCAAACATTCACACACACAAGACCCTGTTGTCTTACTATGAGTTAACATTTGAATAGTTTAGACCTACTGTCTAACAAATAATGATGTTTGTTATGTTGGCAGTTTAGGAACACATCTTGTGGCCTTCTGTGGTGGATTAGCCTTGACTCAACAGGTAAATTCTCACCCCATCACTGATTATCTCCATTCCTTCAGCAGGACAGGATGGGGGTAAAATACAACAGGAACAAGAGAGCTTGTGGGTTGAGATAAAGACAGGGAAATCACTTACTGGGTGATATTGTGGGCAACACAACTTGACTTTGGGGAAATTTACTGCTAATTAAAATAAAAATGTATTACTAGTTTGGTAGTACAAAACAAACAAAGAGGTTGTTTCTCACTCTTTTTCTCACTCCTCTCTGCCCAGCAACATTTTACCCTTAAATATCAGGTCCAGAGGAGGGCCATGAAAATGATTAGAGGGCTGGAGCACCTCTCCTTTAAGGCCAGGCTGAGGAAGTTGGGGTTGTTCAGCCTGGAGAAGAGAAAGCTCCAAGGAGACCTTATAGCAGCCTTCCAGTACCTGAGGGGCCCCTACAAGAGGGCCGGAGAGGGACCGTTTACGAGGGCGTGTAGCAATGGACAAGGGACAATGGTTTTAAACTCAAAAAGGGTAGATTTAGATCGGACATTAAGAAGTTCTTTGCAATGAAGGTAGTGAACGCTGGAACAGGTTGAACAGGGAGGTGGTGGAGTCCCTTGCAGAGGCTGCCCTGCAGCCCTCGCTGCTGTCAGCACCTGTACCCAGTACATACAACAGGAAATTACTCACAAAAAACATAACAGTAATTCTTCACTTCCAAGTTGTTCTAGACTTTTTGCTCATAGACCTTTTGTTCACTATCCTGATCCCACACCTAGAAGTGGATGAACACCTACAGTCTTTCCCAAGATCACAGCCTTTCAAATTTTTAAATGGCTAGAAACCTGCATTATATAAAAATAGTATCAATATATAACTTCCATATAATATATATCATAATAAAAAATAAAGCACCAGATAATAAAAAGAAGTTCTAGATAATCATTTTATAGCTTGTTATAAAAAAACGTATGCTGATCAAAAGTAGCACATGATATAAGAAACTGCTAGCAGAAGAAAAAGCAGAGCTGGTCTCCTTCACAATCCTCAGACCTGTGTTCTACGCAACAATAAAAATATTCTCCATTGAAGTATCCTGCTTAAACACCTTTACTCCAAGCCCATTTGACTGAGTAGCACAAAGCACAAACCATTCAAAAGTTTCTGAATTTGAAAATAAGGCAGTTAATTTTTCAGTTGCTATTCTGGAGCACTGTACATTGAATTTCAATGGACTAAATTGAACTAAATTCCTTTCTCACCTTAAGTTCAAGTGCTGCAAATGCTTATTTCTTCGCTAAAAAGCTTGCTGGAATTTACATGTTCCTCTAAAACATTTAATTAGCCTCATTAAATAAGCCCTGATAAATTCAGAGTGAGACTGCTCATTGATAACCTCCTTCTGGACTTCCCAACTTAAAGCTATTAAGGTGTCATAACTTACTGAACTTGCTCAGGGAGTATTGGATGCTCTCCTGGAAGACAATAGGGGAAAACTAAATCTGCAGCTGCTACTTTTTCACCTTCATGCTTGGCTGCTATCAAAACAATCACTACATAAAATGGAATTTTCCATCCAGGTGACCACCAGGAACAGTCAGCCTCACAGGTCCTCTGAAGTCAGAACTTAGAGCATTCAATTAAAAAAGCCTTTCACTATGTTTTGTAGTACTTTTGTGATAGTGTTATAATTGTGTTATCAAGTGAAGTTTCTTTATATTGTATTGATTGCTTACCCTAAAGTTGAAACAGCTGTGAAGTAACTGTTTTATGGAAATGGTAGCACCTATTTTATTTTCCATCATAGCAACTGAGTAGTATGAAACATATTTGTCAACATTGTAGGGACTAGCAAGCAAGTAGATATCAAAAATACCTAGCAACTCTTTTGTGAAGAATCCTCCTGGCTTCTTTGGAAAAGCAACATTTGAAGAGAAGATAAATTTATCAGTTTCAAGAAACATTTTACATAAATAAAAAACCCCACAACTATGTTGTCATTGTGACAGATGTATTCAATCCTCCGAAAACCAAACTCTCAGTAGTTTGGTATAGATTCTAAGGGAGTTGAAGGTCTGAGCCATAACCAATCCAATAATTCCTCTAGGAAACCCACTAAGGAGCAGAGAGACCCACTGAGCACCTATGCATAAGAGCTCTGAACACCAATCATGGGATTAATGCATGAATAACATGTAGTCCCTCCAAGACTCATTTATGGATTTTCTAAGGGGAAATCATGTTTGACTAATCAGACTTTTATGATGGTGTGACTGAATGAGTAGATGCAGAGAGAGTAGTGGATGTTGTTTACTTTGACTTTAGCAAGGCTTTTGACATGATCTCCCATAATATCCTCACAGGTAAGCTCAGGAAGTGTGAGTTAGAGGAATGGATGTCTTGTGGAGTGTCTTTTTCCTGAAAAGTCTTGTTTTAAAAAAAAAAAAAAAGAGAAAAGTTGACTTGATTACTAGTTTATTAGAATGGCTTCTGATACATATTAAAACAAATGCTCAGCTTTCGTGTATTAAAAAAATGAATCTAACATTTGATTGTGAAATAGAACAAATCAACACTTTACAAGTTTATTTGCCCAGCTAAATGTAGGTAAATACTTTTTTTTTTTTCCCCTTTCTAATGGAAGTCATTAGCTTTTACTGCACTGGCTTTCAAACTTGTTCATATTACCTTTTAATCATCTGACATCCTCCCTTGCTGTCCTCTACTTCCAGTTCCCCAGTTATTCAGAGGTTGTTTTAAAATAATATTACAGGAAAGTTAAAATATTTAAGGTCCTTTTATATAACTAGAAATCTAATTTATTCCCCCCCTCCATCTTAGTGCTGAATCTTACCCACTCGAGATAATTTTTGTGATCTGCTTTCTCCAGTGTGCCAATTTTCTATCCTAGATTAGTATCAGCCATATAGCAAATTAATTTGACCAGGTAATCTAAAACAGCTACACAGGGTGTATGAATTAATTTCTTTAGTTCAAAAACATACCAAGACAACATGTACTTGGACATATTCTGTAACATTCAATAAATATCTTTTCTTGAGGTCAAGTGGCAGTGAGACAAACTTGAGTTCCTCAGACAATCTTGTTTAAACTATAGATTTAGACTGCTATAGAAATCCAGCTACTAGATATGCAACTATAACTCATTTTCTGCTCATCTTTCTCTTGGGAACTACTTACATAAATGCATGAGACAATACTTATAGTATTTCTTGCTGGTTTGCTCAATTTTTTTTTATATGGAAACAATATTAAGAAATAAGACAAGGCACCAGAAAATTCGACCCTGTGTCTAATAAGTCAAATTGTCTCAATTCTTTCAGTTTCAGCAATTTGTGAATACAACATGGAATTCTCTAATGTTTTATACAACAAACTTGTTTATGATCCTATCTACACCTTCTCTAGTATTTCAGAGAAATATCTGATTGACATGAGAAACATCTGCCTTACTACCAAGAACTGAACAAGAAAATTAATGAGCTTCGGTAACCAGTATAACCAATATAAATCAATGTACCATTATAGTCATTCACTCAAACTAGGATGAAGCAAGCAGCATAATTTTGATTAGCTACAAACATCTCTGACAAAAGATGTCATATTTTGTCTTTCTTTTCCCCCTAGATCATTAAATAATTTTGATTTATTAAATAAAATAAAAATAGTTTACTACAGAACATTTTAAAATACATTGTATGTAACTTTCTAGAATATTCACTACATAATATTGGTTGTGAAGTTAAGTCAGTATGAAAAATGCCATATGAGCAGATTTTTGTGGATTACTTTCCATTTCTCTTTTAGTTCAGCTTGCAGAAGAGCGATTCTGCACTCTTGTGAAAACCTCCTTAAAAAATGACAACTTCACACTTCCTACAGAAGCTTTTTGTGTGACCATACTCTCTTCCTATCACTGCATGTTTGAGAGAACAAATTAAACAAAGCATTGCTCTTTCACGTGAGGTTGTGCACATACAAACACACTTAGGATTACAAGGTTCTCCAATGCCCTGGGTTCATCTGGGCTGGGGCTAATTATCACAACCAGCTGCCAGCCTAATCAGCTGGGAAGGGGCTGCAGCTAGCAAGACCCACAGTGAGCTTAACCAGGGACATCCAGTAACAGAAATAAGTAATAAAAATGCCTATGGTATTTAGGAACAGGTTTTTGAAAAGCCTGTTGACTTTGCCATTGCTACAGCTCATATGTTTTGTGGTGCATATAGGTGAGCTTGATAGGGATGAGTAAAATATGCTATCTGCTCTGGACAACTCACCACAGAATATTAGAACAAGCTACAGCTCTGCCCTGGCATCTAGATTTACTAGTGAGGGGGAAAATGGGAAACACAGTTTACAGATTGGCAGGGGCAACAATTGATTGGAGAGATCTACCCCGTTGACTAGACCCAAGTGAACAGACTATAACGACAGGAGAATTAGCTGCAAAAGACAATTTAAAACAGCATGGAGATGAATCTGAGTCATTTGAGACAAAATTTTAAGTGTTTTAACTGAGTAACATTTGAAAAACAGTCTCTGCCTAGTCACTTACATGCCTGATATGTAAAGCTTTCCCATTTTAAACTCAAGACACCATACAAACCAAATGAAGACAGTGATCGGCAAAAGCCAACATGAATTTATCAAAGGTAAATCATACCAAACAAACCTAATCACTTTCTACAACAAAATAACATCTGTCCAGCAGGTGACTTGTTTGAAGCAAAGATCCTGTTCTTATACAAGTGGTTTCAGCAATTAAATGAGAATGGGAAAAAGTGTTTTGCATTTTTTGGTTCAGAGGATGATTTTCAGTGTTTTGTAAACATTAATAAGCCATGCAACAACCATACGAGTGATACATAATTGTAACAATTAGAAAAGAATAACAGCCTAATGCTAGATCTTAGATTTTGAAAAGAGTTATGTTAACACATATGGGACTGCTGTTTCGATATATGAAGCATATGTTATGGAAATACAGTAATACAAAATATCTTGTATTATTTAACAGTAATATTTCACCCTGACCTGACAAAACCACCTACATAACTCAGTCTCTGAAAACTAGCTATTGCTATTCAAAAAGATGTCCAATATAGAAAGATTCTGGCTGTCCTAAATTTCATTCCTTTAGGCTCTGCAACAGATTCTTTGAAACTGAAACAGTCACCTGCATTCCCTGTAGTAACTGCAGGAATAGAAGCATTTCATTATGGGATTCATAGCACACAACACACCTAAACAAGGAAGAGGGAATAAATGCATCCTAAATCCCAAACCCAGTGTATTAATTTATTTTTAAGTGACATTTCTGAAATCTGTTCCCACTGGATGGCTAGCACACCATCAACTCTATAATCAGTCAGCTGTGTCTAATTGTCAGACATGGGAGAGAGAACTTCGTGAAGTTGCCCACAGATGCATATTCAAGCATCTCAGGATCATGGCAAAGCATTGCTATAGAGACATGTAAGAGGATTTCCATATATAGCCTTGAGCACTAAGGTTATAATTTCTATTTCTTTCTCTAAGAAAGAGATCAGAAACGTAATCTACATTTCTAAAGTGATCTGCGATGATGTCAAGAAAGAAAAAACATGAAAAAGGCCAGGAAAGCAGAGCAAGGTGAGAAACAAAAGTAGAGCATGACAAGCAGAACAGATTAAAAAAGACAGGAAGGCAAGTCAAGATTTGGAGTGCATACAACAGTAAGAGTTGAAGAAAAAGATTAATATTAATTGTAAAGAATTTATACAGATTCAGAAGTCCATATTTTAAGGTAGATTAGTACTCATCTGTTTACAACAGAAATCTTAGAATTTTTCTAGAACTCCTACAATTTCCAAGTTATAACAGGCTGTACATTAGGTCTGCACTTTATACTACATTTTTTAGAATGGAAGTATAAATAAGAGAACCAAGGAATCATAGAATGGTAAGGGGTAGAAGGGACCTCTGTAGATCATCTAGTCCAACACCCCTGGTAAAGCAGGTTTGACTAGAACAAGTTGCACAGGAATGCATCCAGGTGGGTTTTGAAAGTCTCCAGAGAAGCAGACACCACAACCTCTCTGGACAACCCGTTCCAGTGCTCTGTCACCCTCATAGGAAAGAGAGTTTTTCCTCAGCTTCAAATGGAACTTCCTGTGTTCCAATCTGTGCCCATTGCCCCTTGTCCTATCATTGAGCATCACTGAAAAAAGTCTGCCCCCATCATTTTGACACACCTCCATCTTTCAGTCTTACCTCCTAAGAGAGATGTTCTAGTCCCCTAAATATCTTTGTAGGCCTCTGTCGGGCTCTCTCTAGCAGTTCCTTGTCTCTCATAACTGGACAATGTACTCCAGATGTGGCCTCACCAGGCCAGAGTAGAGGAGGAGGAGAACCTCCCTCAGCCTGCTGGTCACATTCTTCTTAATGCATCCCAGGATGCCATTGGCCACCTTGGCAATAAGAACACATTGCTGGCACCTGGTTAACTTGTTGTCCACCAGGACTCCCAGGTCCTTCTCCATGGAGGTGCTTTCCATCAGGTCAACCCCTAACCTGTACTGGTGCCTGGGCTTGTTCCTCCCCAGGTACAGGACTTCTCACTTGCTTTTGTTGAACTTTGTTAGGTTCCCCTCTGCCCAACTCNTTGTGTAACTTTTTTAGTTTCCCCTCTGCCCAACTCTCCAGCCTGTCCAGGTCTTGCTGAACGGCAGCACAGCCTTCTGGTGTCAGCCACTCCTCCCATTTCTGTAACATCACAAAACTTGCTGAGGGTATGCTCCACCCCTTTATCCAGAAAACAGATGAGTATTTTGAGCAAGACTGGACACAGAACTGGCATCTGGGGAACTCCAGTAGCTACAGGCCTCCAGCTCAACTCTGTGCTACTGATCACAACC
>WEIS01081612.1:0-11791 GCA_013389965.1 Todus mexicanus
AGTTGGTATCTCAGATTGATTTTAACTATCACCTTAATCATCCATGAGGAATTCCCTGCACATAGTTTATCTAATGAGTTAACAAATCTAATTGAAAACTTATTCCTTTGAAGTAACTCAATGACTCTACTTTCTCACAATTGCTTTCTCGCTACAAACACATAGACCAAGACTTCACAATGCAACTAATCCACAAAACCTCAGGACTCCTTCAAAGACCACAGAAAATACAGCTGTCACAATGCTGGTCTTTTTTTGCCAAGTACTCTAACACCCTAGAAAGATGCTATTACAGCCTTCTGGCTCCTCCAAGCTGGGCGCAGCTCACTAATTACATCTCCAATAATTGAGAGAAGTGTCATTCCAGATTTTGAGATGGAAGAAAAGGGAAATGAAAGAGAAGGCTGAAAAAAATGAGTTCATGTTGCATATCTTGTGAAAGTTTTATAGTAGGAAACTAGAAAGACTTCACAGCCTTTGTTGGGTTCTTTGGAACTGGTCCCACTGATCCATTGTTTTAAAAGGGCATTGATAGTCCTTTGAGAAGAATGGTGAAGAAAGAAGTGTAAAATCTATCCTCAAAATTCAGGCCAAAAGGAAACTGTTTTGGCTAAGCAGAAAAGACTTTCAGAACAATGCCCTTTTCCCCAAAAATATATTCTCATATGTTACTTCCAAACAAAAGGAAAATGCAGTCCTTAAGTATATAATTCCAGTAGTACTATATAAAATTATTTCTTTTAATGAAGAATTGAATATATCCTAGCAGTATCTATAGTAAAAATCTCTGTCAGGAAGAATGGGGCTGCAGAGGTAGAGATACCACAAGCAACTCTGTACAGCTATGTCAGCTGCGATCAGTCAGGGATCCAGTTAAAAAGACCTTTTTATTAACTGCAAATCATTCAAACTCTGATTTCCTTGTTCTGAGTAGTAATTTCTGAATCTCTCCCAAGACCAAACCTCTTGTCATCATAGAGATAGCCCATCCATTCCACCCTCCCTTTTTGGGTTCTCCATTCCCCTCAAATCCACTCCTCCCCATACCAGCTCCAGTCTCCGCTGCTTTTTCCTGCAACAACCAGCCTACTTAAGAGCATCTTTGCTCTTTCTGAGCCCTTGTGTCGTCCTTCTTGTCCCACACCATGAGCACCCCAACTCAGAATCCCTGCATAGACTCTCTGGTCAACGTTGCCCTATCTATGCTGGTGCCCTGAGGCATCATTGCTGCACCGTCCCTCTTATTGATATTCCCCACCACTGTGTGACCCATGAAATGCAGCTGAATCTGCCCCTTCACAAGGGGATACACCTCTTCTTTGGCTTGCCTGTCTGCCATTCTTTCCAGGTTTTCAGTACTGTGGGCACAGGTTGCACCTAAAAATCCACATGAACAGGACTTCAAAGGCAGAAAACTGAGGAACTGTCCAAGGGAAAAAGAAGCCAGATGTATTGCATCTCTGTGGACAGTTTTGTGATCAGAAGTGATTAAATATGGTCAGTTGAGGTCAAAATCAGCTCCTTTTCCTGAAGTAAGGGAGGACTAGGAAACCGAGGATGCACTATTACTCTGCACCTCTTCATGAAAAACTATTTTTAAATTAGGGAGACTAATGTACATTGTACTTTATTCTAGAAATTTTTGATTCAAGTCCTTAACCCAATTTGGAATTAGTAATTTAGGCATTTGGTACAGCTGATTATACCAATTAACTTTGTGCAATGAACTGACTTTCTACCTTTTGATCCTGGGCATCCGTTGTGATGTGGTCTGTTTCCCCATCTTCTAGCTCCCCCATCTTCACCAGATTGACCTCAATGGTACCAACTGTCTTTCCACCATCAGAAGTCCTAGGAAAAAAAAACAAACACCATAACAACAAAACATGACACTGGGTCATCTTAAGAATGGCATCCCTTCAGTAAAAATATCATCAGTAAACATTTAGAGCTGCAGTCACCTGTATTGAACTCATTATTTACAATCAAAGTCAACATTAAGAATAAGGCATGTTATATTTTCTCCAAATTCTTTATAGAAATGAAAGTTTTCATCACGATAATGAAGATGGGCAAATGCTAAAACTTGTGGAAGAATCCATGAACATAATCTGCAAAGAAAGGACATGCTCAGTATATTAATAAACCTCCTACTAAACCAAAATAATGAAACTAATCTGAATATCACTTTTCCACTTGTAGTCCCTCTGCAGAGTAACTGTTTCGAATCAGTCCCATTTCTTTAACTATATGGGAGAAAATAATACAGTTCCAGGTAAATTCCTTTATTATCATGTCTGCAAATAGTTTACTTCCAAGTAAGTAAAATTAAATAGCAATTCAGATTTAAGTCTCCAAACAAAGATTACTGCTTGCTACCTTTTGGAAGAAACAAGGTTTTAAACCCCTCAAAAGATCCTGAGTACCTTTTCAGCTTTTGCTGAACACCAAGGTCAGTGGCACAGGCTGTCTACCCTGGCTTATTCTGAACAGCTGGATTTTTTGAAAGGAAGGAAAGAAGGGTAACAGTTTATTTAATAATAATAATGAGTATAGTACAACAACGGCCACCAGGCAAAAAATGGGAAAAGGAAATTATGAGAATAAGTTTAGCAGAATTGCAAAAGCACAGAAAGGAGGAAGAATGAAAACAAATTGGTTTGGGGCAATACTGTGTATGACCTCAGAAGCAAACATGAAAAGTGATGAAGCAGAACAACAGAATACATAGAAAAGGGACTAGAGGGCTGGCAATAAAAAGAAAAAACAAATTTCAGAAGCAGTAATATTAGGAAAAAAAAAATCCATTTAAACCTGTCACACTCTTAGGGCAATCCTCACCGCAGGAAAACATCAAAACTCCTTTCAACACACCCTTCCAGAACTTAAAAAAATAGTCCTCATGTTATATTAGTAACAGAAAGAAAAAAAACCCAAACAACCTTCTCATTTCACCAACCAGAATGACCACAGTTCGAGCACTGGCCCACTGGCGTGCGTGGTGTGGTACCAGACAGAGGTCTGTGGTACGGATCTGTGGGTCAACTCCTGCTGCCTTCCAGGTGCCGAAAGCCTCCAAGCAGTCCCACGCCAACGTTGAGACATCATCTCCTGCCCTCAGGCAGGGTAGACCCAGCTCAGCTCAGCTTTGCCCTCTGCCATGCAGCGGGCTTTCCCAGAGTGCTTGCTCATGCAGCAGGCAGGAGGACCTTGCTTCTGTGCTGAGCTCCCACAATTTTACATAATCTGTATTTCTGCATGAAGCATTAGGTCTTAATTAAGTCAGAGTTTGCCAGCTCCTTACACTGACTAAAGTTAAGCACATACATTAGTCTATTCAGGCATGGATACTTATTTATGCTAAATCAAAACTTGCACTTTTTCACAGTAAAGTCTCATAATACAGCTACCCTCAAGCTCCAAATTTAAATAATTATTTTGGTTGCAAACCATTATGGTTTAATATGTGACTCAGTAGAATACACTCATCTTGCAACTTAAGTTCTTATATAAAATGTTGCAAAATACATATAATTCTTCATATTTTACATGTAACTACTTCATTTGCTCTAAGCCAAACTCATTAGCGACAATAAAATAAAGGAACAACTAAAAATGAACCAATTCCAGAGAGCCTTGCAACCAAAGAAGCCTAGGTTAATTAACAAAGTATGCAAAAGTAATGAGGAAGAAGGGTTCCATGTCCAAAGGGTACTTATGAGCAAAAAACACATAATAATTTTGAAATGCATGAGAGTAACTTAAGTGCCTTCTGAATGAAGAACATTGCCCTGAGTTCCTACAGTTTAGTGTTTTGACTTCATTTGTGTTCTCTTTCCTATGTCAAACCAGGCTGCAAACTGAAGCTGCCTCAACAAATGGACATTTCTCCAAGGAGAAAGGGAATCAAACAGATGTTCGCAAATCACATATACTTTTAAAAATCAGAGTAAGTCTATGGCTATAACACTTAAAATTTTTCAACAGCTCTAAGTGTCAAGAGGATGACCTCATTAACAGGCTGACTTCATAGGCAACAGCACTTTGCTATTATCCTGGTCTAAAATGAAAATGTTGTGCTCATTTGAGTTCCAGAAGTAAAATTCTATCCATCGTTTTTTTAGGGAACACATTTTTCTAAGGCCAAAGAGACCTGCAAGTCTGAGACTGACCTACATAAACCAGATCTGATCTAAAATTACATTAGGGTAAATTAAGAGTATAAACAGATGTTGAGTAAAACGGAGCTCAATTTGCAAATGAGCTAATACAAGCCAATAAGGTATTTTGCTCGAGTAAAACAAAATAAAAATGGAAATGCCAGTTGCGCTTTCTCAGTCCGTGTCTCTCTTTCTTTAGAACAGTAAATATTCTCCTCATTTCTGTTATTAGAGGCTTGGCCTCAGTACAGCAGTGAGCACTGCATTGCTCACCTGCACAAGTAGCAGTATGTATTTGGAAGTCTTCTCCATCCATGTTTAAAAAATATGATTGATCTAATTTCACCTTATATCAATTTTTTCCATGATTTTCTTCTCAAGAATCATTGCTGTTCTAATAGATATGTAATATGACAATCTGAAATATGCAGTATCTGTAAGAGAAGGCAATGCAACAAAATAAAGCTATCAACGGTGGGACTGTTGCATTATAGTTATACTCCTGCCATTTTTCTTACCTTTCCACACAGAAATATGAAGACAGTTTGAAAATCTAAACACAACCAAAATCAAGTTTGTTTTGTATGCTACAGGCACGCAAATCAACAAAGAGCTCTATAAATGTCCAGGGAGAAACTGTCGTTAGCTGTGCAAGACACTGAATTTAAAATACCACTGGTGCATGAGAGTCTTCAAAGAGACACATCATGCATTTAAAACTTTTGAGCAACATCGTGAGATTAAAATTTCACTTGAAAGAAAATTATAAGTGAGAAACAGAAGTGATGTAGTGGGGAAAAAAAAAATCCTAGTGATCAAACTTAAATAAGGTTAAAATCTGTATTATTTTACTTTGCACTAACAAAACCAGTATTGCACACACATATACATCACAGAATCATGGAATGGTTTGGGTTGGAAGGAACCTTAAAAATTATTTAGTTCCAACCCCCTGCCATGGGCAGGGACACCTCCCACTAGACCACGTTGCTTAAGGCCTCATCCAACCTGGCCTTGAACGCTATACGTATGTACACACTTGAACACTATATATATCTATGCATTTCATATCATTTGCCAGGACAGACAGGAAGAGACAATCTCACACATACACGCTATTCAACAGAGCACCAGGAGAATAATTGATTGATTTTGCTGATTATTTCTTTTTAGCAGCCTGAGACAAGGAGAACCAATCGCCTGGGACAAGGAGTACTGATCACCTGACACCTGTCCACAGAGCATCTGCATTTGGAATATGTACAATAAAAAGGAGACAAAGTGCTAGAATAGTGATTTCTAAACCAGATTTAATATCCAGTGTCACAGGATGAAGACTTCAGCAGCAAAGCTGCCAATATTTCCATCTATCCCTAACCATTTGGTCCAATCTGGCTACACATCGGAGTGCTCACTCCACCTACCACAGCCACCAGCTTGTGACGGCCCACACTCACTGAAGCTGGAGTCACCAAGGACCCATCTTCTGATGAACATTGAAGAGGTGGTTCTGACTGAAAAAGTATGGTTTGAACTTTAAAAAAACCCACCAAACTTCTAAAGGTGTTAAAAGCAACATTGCTGGTCTACTTGCTGAGCCAAACCCAGGGACTTCTGAAATGGTCATGAAATGTGCTCAGGTTTAAAACCACAATTCCTAATGTTTCTAATAAGCGGCCTTCTAGTACCTGAAGGGGGCCTACAAGAAAGCTAGGGAGAGACTTTTTACAAGGGCTTGTGGTGATAGGACAAGGGGCAATGGCTTTAAGCCGGAAGAGGGTAGATTTAGACTAGATATTAGGAAGAAATTCTTCACAGTGAGGGTGGTGAGACTCTGGAGCAGGTTGCCCAGGGAAGCTGTGGATGCCCCATCCCTGGAAGTGTTCAAGGGCAGGTTGGACAGGGCCTTGAGCAACCTGGTCTACTGGGAGGTATCTCTGCCTATGACAAGGAGTGTAGAACTAGATGATCTTTGAGGTCCCTTCCAACCCAAATCATTCTATGATTCAGAATATTAAAGTTCATTATAAATATATTCCTTATATTCCTTATACATATATTCCTTATATTTCCAAGTCTTTAAGGATCACTCAGTCTGCATCAGTTCTCTCAAATGTGAAAGAAGGAGTTAGTCAGTACTATCCTGAGCAGCAGCAATATGTGCCCACCTTAATACTTCTGGCAATAAAAGGTTGACACAGGCATCCAGAGAGACAGAAGGCAACAAGCTAGCGGCAGAAAAACAAGCAAGCTAGATGGACTGAGAGCAGCAGCTATTTGCCTTCGATGCTGTTCTCCTCAAGTCCCACTGCTGCATGTTCAATATGCAAATTTAGGGCTGCTAATTGGTTCCCATGGCCATACCTTTCTTCCAAAAAACGTGCCTCAAGAACACAAACAAAAAGAGAAGCAGACTGCGTATTTGCATAGCTATGTTAATTATAAATGACAACGTGAGTGACTGCCTGAAAAGAAAACTAAGCTGCATGACTTACAGTCTAGCAGGCAGCCCCTTTCTCTGGTGCATAATACACAATAAATGCAATTAATACAGACTAACATACTGATTGGCATAAAATTATTTTCTCCACTGATGCAATGTATTTTGAAATACACCAGCACAAAACTGTTGTACTTGTATAGAAACATTTATTCTGTGAATTCACAGTGAAGCCTACCACAATCAGTGTAATTTTTAAGCAAGTCCACTGGTACATGACATTCTGTTGCATTCTCAGGTAAACAAATAAAGTTCTGCATTGTTCAATTCCTTCTCAGTTTTCATGATTTCAATGTACTGTTGATTAAGTTTCATGTCAAAACAAATTCCACCTCAACCATAAGGGAGATTTGCCTGGTTTATAAAGCCAAGCTGTTCACCTGCTTCCTGGGGTGGATGACATGACATGAAGCAGCCAAGAAACAATTAAAGATTGGAGACCAAGTAAAATTACTTGTACGCATAGGCGTGCTGAATTTTAATAGGGAAAACCAGCTAAATATATAGTATTTTATGGTCATAATTTGCTAAGGAAGTTATATGTACATAAAAGACTGCAAAAGTTAGTGTGTTGCTTTCAAATTCTTTCTAGTTGGTTAAACACTGTGAATGTAACAACTACTACTGAAGAGAAATTGCATGTCTTCTGGTCCCTTGAACTACAAGGTGCTTGGAGGACAGTGTTAGGAGGGAAGGGAAGTTGAGGGGGACTCCCTTTAGTGGAGCCTTGGAGATATATTTTTCTTTAACTTGCAAAAAGTAATTATGGTTTATCTTCTTTATTTAAAGGAAAGCAGTTCAGACCTGCCCAAGATTAATGAAAATAAGACAGGCTTGAAAAGCAGATTGATAAACAAATGGATATTGTCGAAGGGGTCAAGTACAGCCATGTGGTTAAAGAAAGTCTATATAGTACTACATAGACAGATATCCATCCACAGGTACATTCTCTCAGATAATCTGTATAATTCATGCGTTTCATCTCAGTTCTTGTTTTTGTATGGTTAGTTCCATCGCTGTAACGTTCCTGCTATAACAGGGGCCACAGGACCTAGTTTCATATTGACGTAGCCTGTTTACACTTTTGTACTGTCTACTAAGAGGAACATCTCAGACAGATAAACCTTATTTAGAGAGCACATAAGAGCACTATTATCTTTTTTTCTTTCACTGCTTTTTACATGTAACTTAGTGGAAATCATACCAAAATCACCTAAGCTAAAGAGGGCCTTCCTGGAAATATGGCACACGATCACCAGAGGAGAAGATAATGGAAGTACTAATTGCTAGCCCTTTACAAAAGGTCATAGACCTCAACCAAGAAAAAAAACCAACCACACATTACATTGCTCTTAAAAGAAAGGTATGGCAAAAAGATCCTCTTAACTAAGCTTAAAATGCAAATCCAAATAAAAAGGAAAATAAATCAGTATTAATAAGTAACAATCAGTATAACTCATTTACATAGAAAATAGAATTCATGTATGCTTCTTTTGTTTTGAAATAGGATACACCGCAACATGCAGTCAATATTACGAAATTTTCTGCTATTGAATATGGCTTTTGTTTTATTCAATAGCCCATTTTATCCTGTTTATCATCACAACCCCATGAAAAAGCTGGAAGCAAGTGGCGTTACATTACCATTGTAAAATAAAACACTCCAGTCTGAAGAAAGTCTGTTTTTATAAATTTCATACTGCAAACTGCAATCCCAAGCCTCTGGTAACTGAATTTCTTGCCCAGCATCAGTTGTGCACACTGTCAGCACCAAAGCAACTCAACAAATTGACCTGTTCAGGCTTTGATGATTAGATATAGGTGCGGACATCTACAATAAAGAGCTATCAGCTTAAGTTGCCTTTATAGAGAAGAAAGGACAATCAAAATAAAGTCTGATTTTGCAGAGGGTTTGTAACTTCTGTACCTAATCACTATTAAGGTACAGTGGTGGGGAAATGGAAAAAGTAGAGCATTGTCAACAGAACAGAATTGTAGATATACAAAATAACTAAGGAAAATACATGATTATTCCTTTAAAAAAACTTTCAGATTGTTACACTGTACCTCAGAAAGACAATGGCAAGACACAGTAACTGTGAAAAAGCAAAACAAAACAAAAAACAGTGAAAAAGTAAACAGATTCTATAATTATGCCAATATTTACAGGTCACACTACAGAGCTATTTCCTGATCCTTAAATCTCTGCTTCACGTCTAACAAAGGAGTATCTCAATCACAGGCACTCCCTGGTAAACTCCCACCCCAAAGTACATCAACAAGAATTAAATAGAATCACACGGTCTGATAAGGCCCCTGGATATCCCATATTCTTGTGGTGTAATAGCCTAGCTTGCTGGCCTAGCTCGCCCTGAGACAGAAACACAATAATTCAGTGCACTTTGGGAGAAATGTTGGGATGTTCACAACCATGGGATACTGGTGCTGTCTCTGGGGCTGGAGATCTGCTGAGCTGGCAGCCAAACGGCTGAAGGAGGGAATCTGACAAAGACCAGATGGCCCTGCTTGGGTTGAACCAACAGGCGCAAACAAATCCTGCAGGCCAGAGTGCCCAAAAGAGATCTTTGCCTAATTAACACCAAAATTAATATTACACCCCTGAGTACAGTAATGGGCCTAAAGGAGTACATGCTAAATGTACATGACTATATTACTTAACTCTCCACCCAAATCATGCCACACGTCACCCAGAAGGCAGGGACAGACAGAACTGGGGTATAAAAATCACCAAGGGGATACAGCTCTTAGGGTAAAGACTGAAAATCCCCTCAAGACGGGGATGCCTTCTTGGCAAGAACTGCACCTTCACTATCCAGGATACCTCTTAAATCTACGATGTCTAGTGCTGTAACTCAAGCCTGCGCCTCCAAATGACTCGAGTGTTACCCGTAAATTCTTAACTTGAGCTCTAGTAGCCTTTTCCAGTCAGTGTGTTTATCAACAGCAATTCCAAGCCTCTCAGTTTCATAAATCGAACCTGCTTAACTTTTAGACTGTCTTAGTGTCAGTACTTAACTGGGCTCTGAAACTGGTAATTAGCATTTCAGCAGCAGCCCCACAGCGGGGTTCTGAGATGGACACAAATGTATCGGTTACAGCCCCTTAACCAGGGCCCTGAGACAGGACTCTAAGACACATCTTTGGCTTTGCAAAACTGCTCAGGGAAGCCCTTGTGCTCTGGCAGGCAAATGCCTCCTTCTACCCCCTTAACGCAGCAATCCTCTTGAGGGATACTAATTTAATAGGGCAATTAGAGGAAAGCAAGGTTAGATTACTAGACTGGTCTGGTTAAACTGCCGTTGAAGAGATGTGGGTAATTTGTACTGATTTTGTGTTCCTGAATAGCCGTAATCAGGAAACGATCCCACATTTAAGAGGTTATGATGATTTTTTCTTTAAAATCCAACTAACTAAAGCCTACTATTTCATGTATCTGCAAATAAATTTGAAATTGGTATACTATTTGTCTTCTAGTGTTAGCTGCACAAAAAAGACATAGAAGACTAAAAATACTAATTAAAAGTAAATCTGTAAAGGCTTAGGAGGTTCAGCTGAAACTGGCCTGGCAATCTGTCACCTATTGCTTATTAGTTATCCATCTGAAATTTTTGTTTACAATTTAGATGGGTTAGAGACAAAATATTTATTCTTTTTTAAGTTTTCTGAAACTTTACATTCTATTATAGCACCTGTCAGAGGCATTTTTTCAGATCAAGTTTTCAGTATGCCAATCAGAGAGGCAAAGTTTGTCTCAAAGAACTTGAGACAACTTGAAATTTTGTAAGAACAGACTCCTATAAACACAAAGTTGGTATTTGTTTACCAAGTCATACATTTAAATACAAAGTACTCAGTTCACATTTTATCTGATAGGGTTTTTTTGCTAGAAAACAGAGTTATCTGCTTGTTAGACATGGTATTTTCTGTGTTTGGGAGAAATTATAAATCAAGGCATTTTGTTAATTTTGCCCTGTAAACTACACACACTATTGTTATATTAGGAAACCAGGTGCAGTAATAAAATTGAGATACTTCCAGAAGTTTTCGTTTCAAAAATACTGCAGTGTCCTTGACATAGTGACAGCCCCACAATACTGCTGAAAGGGTGAGAATTGGGGCCTTCAGTCAAATCAAGGCTGGCTTAATGTGCACAGGATAAAGAATATAACACAGCTTTCTATACCACCTATGTTCAATACCCCAGCCAGAACATACACCAGTGTCTAAGTTTTCCTAGTAGGAGCCTCTTTCCTGTCAAAATTTTGCCTGTGTAGAAACACACTGAGCTTCAGCAGTTGCTCTGTGAAGCTTATCTGTGCCTTCCCAGTAATCCCAAATAAGCCTCCATCATGCTTTCAAAAAACAGCTCAACAAAATCTCTGCACTATATAGAGCCCAATAACTTCACTCGGAAAATCACCGCTTAAAAGGTTTCCCCTAGCCTTCAAAAAGTTTTGATTTGTACCTTGATTCACCTTAAGACATGCAAGTTAGTATCAGAGGTGAAAATTGATTTTTTTTTTCCAGTGCACAGTTTTAAGAACTTTCTGTTCAGCCCAGCCCTAGTTTTTGAACACTGTCTCTGAATCTCCTGCAGCTCTGTACCCTGTGTCACTAATTGTGGGTTGTATATCATTTGAGTTTGGTTGCATGGAAGAACGAGTTTAGGAGACTGCAACGAAATTAAAATGAGAAGCCTTATATTATTAGGTCCTCCATCTTTAAATATGGCCAGTAACCAAACCATCAAACTGTACAGTGTTAATTCTTTAAACCATACATCAAATGAAACTAAGAACCTTATGCTCATTTTCAAATGAAACTTTGAAAGAACATCCCCTACTTCAAGTTCCCTGCAATTCTTCCACAGGTTAACATACTAAAAAATTAACCTTTTCTAATCTGACAAGCTCCAGCTTAAAAAAACGGTATTTCTTTTGACTTTGTGCATGGTAGAAATATAAGCACTTCAGGCTGACATCTAACATACCTGAAGTAATACAGTTTCAAACACAGTCAAGCAGCAATCTTAGAATGATAAAATCATAGAATCGCTTAGGTTGGATCATCAGGTCCATCATCACCAAAAATCTCCAGGGATGGTGATTCC
>WEIS01081614.1:0-20072 GCA_013389965.1 Todus mexicanus
CTAACACAAACGCTATATTTTCATTTCGTTTTGGTACTCCGTTAGCAGGAAGACCTGAGAATTGAGGACGGTAGTCAACTATCGGGCCACAAATCAATAGACAAAAAGTTTTTAAATGGCTTTGAAATGCCTGTATTGATAAAGCTATATCCATTATTCTTCTCTGCTACAGGGGCAGAAATAATAAATATTTTAAGACCCCTCAGAATAGATGGAAGTAGTAATATTGACTAAGCAGAAACTGTTTGCCAGGAGATTAGGCTTTAGTTGGTAGGATTTAAATATGCCTGGCATGTCAAAGCAATGTGACAAGCCAGTGTTTTCATAATGTTCTGTGTCTACCTCATAACTTGTTGTGAAAGGATGATGACTGCTGCCAGCTTGCTTTGTTCTTATTAATATTTTTGAAGATAAGAAAGTGAAATGGCTCCATTTCAGGAATTAACTCATTTCTTTGTGCCAAAATACTGACAGGAACTCTTGGTGCGGGAAGATAAATTAGAGTTCTGACTCCTGCATCGCAAAAAAAGAAGTCAACAGTGCTTAAAAGCAGCCTTGCTCTTCAAGCTGGTGTTACTTTTAACACTGCAGATGTGAATTTTCTGTGTGAATCTCTGTTATATGAAATGGAACAGACTGTCGAACTCAGGCACTTTGAAGCTCTGATTTCAAAAGGCAGGGATAATTTTAAGGTAGGGGAGGTCAGGAGAATCAGCAAGTGGAGCATTTGGACCTCGGTCAATATTGTAACATCAGTTACACAAAACTATTTGTTGCCCATATCTAATGGAATATTCGCCTTGGTTTTGCCACTGATTCTTCCAGCTCCCTCAAAACTGCACTTGCAATTCCTTCCCCTCCCTTCACACAGATGACATTTGAACCCCTCTCTATCCATCTCCATGCTAATCCAAAAAGTAAGCCTTTTCTATGGGTCCAGAATGACAAAACTCCCGCCCGGAGCTCTTACGCAGCGCAGCAAGTGCTGTAGCCTCCTTCTAGCACACCTCCTTTGGACCAGTCTTCTCCTGAGCTATCCCAGTCCAGATATTCAGTCTGCTTCTTGATTTTTCCCTTCACCAGGACACCAGCGTCCTGCTGGTTCTTTCTCTGCCACAGTAAAAACGTTTGTTTTCTTACTAGGACAAGACCATTTGCTGTTTAGATGAGCTCTTCCTATTAGGATCCATCTTCTATTAACTATGTACGTATTACCTGTGCCTTTGTTCTGGTAGCAAGCCCAGCCCTTGTGCCCTCTATGTCAAATGGACATACAGGGCCATTTTCCACTCTCCTTGCTTCTAAAAACCTTCTCACAACAGTCGTTCTCAGTACTCTGCTCCCTGATGACAGTAGGTAGAAAATGGGTGGTGTCCTTCTGGGACTTCAGTCATGCTCTTTTCCCGTATTATTGTTCAGCTGCTTACTTTGTACCATCTTCCGTATATTCATCCGGAATTTTTTGCTGGCTATTTTGCAGCTCCTGTGAACACTGTAACGCTTGATCTGTGATGGATGCTCCCAAACTGTGCTGTGAGGCTGTATCAACATGCCTTGCCTGATAGAAAATACTGCTGGTGCATGAAGGAAGTGACACCAAAGTCACGACCGAGAAAAGAAGTGAAACCATTTATTACAGTTGACTCACAGGAGAACAGAAAAAACAGCCGTCAGCACTTCAGAAGAGGAGTCACTGCAAACCTTCACCTCCTCACTTTGCAACAACCCTCACATCGTCTGTAGCTATGGGACAGCCCCTTTGCATCACTTTACACACCTTGGTCTAACTGTTTCAGCTGAGAATTGTTCTTCAAATTGGAGAAGTTCCTGGGTAGACATGGCTCAGACCATGAGCAGGAGTTTGTTTACTTGCAAGGAATTTATGTTGAAAACTGGGGAGTATAGTCCTTTGCTTTTCCAATTTAAAGAGACATTGAAGAAGGGTGTAATATTGCTGGGAAATCATATCTTGTAGAGCTCATTAGTGGAAAAGTGTTCTAATTCCTACCATATCTTACCAAAAAAAAAAAGCAACAGAAAGCATATAAATATATCCTATATACACAAACAATACAACACAGCTGGCTTGTAAGCGGGGATTAGTAGCAGACACTGTTATAGAAACAGCACATATTTTCCCTTGGGAAACTTAAACCCCCACATATTCAGTCCATTCAAGGCCGCAGAGAAACAATGTGCTGCTCATGCTCTTGTTTCCATCCTGAGTTGCTGAGCTCTTGACATTTTTACAAACCAGGTTTCTGTACATTCTCCATTTTGTTTAAAAATGACAGAGATCTTGGATCAGCATCCTTTTTCTTTTTTTAATTAAAAAAAATAATTGACCAAATGCATTCTTCTGCACATTTTCATATCTCCCTTACTTGGTTAAACCAGAGAATATGAAATTATTTTCACTCTTCAACTCCAAGAGCGTAACTGATGGAGCGATACCATTATGAAGTACTTTTTAGTAGAAAAACACAAGAGATTCATCTTAAACTAGTTTAATCTAAACAGTTCCGTGGCAACAGCTGGGGACATAACTTCTGGGAAATGTGGATGCAAATTCAAACTGGAAGATAAGATTCAGGGAAATCAATGGGTTGCAGCTGCTGCGTCTGACACAGACGCTACTACATCTAGCGACATCTTTTTAGATCAGAGGCAGACAGAGCACTAAGATAAGCAGCCATCCATCTGTTTTATGGCAAGCTGCAGCTGGATGTTAGGTGGCAACTGAATTCCTCACCACTCAACTCGCAATTATCGTATTTGTCATTCTAATAGTGATTCCCACGCAGTTTGGGTGCTCTTTCCCCTCCCGTACTCTACCTGTGATTGCCAGCTGGGTAACAAAGAAGGTCATTCGAGATTTCCGCTTCCTCCGCCAGGTAGAGAAGAGTACGATGGCATTTCCAGAAATTGTGACAATGAAGAGAATCCAAAGAGTCACCAGTTGCTCTGTCTGCATTGGAAAGAGGGGAAAAAAGCATATCAGTAAGTGGGTGGGTAGTGGTTTGGATTAAACCAGTCAGTTATCCCAGGATAAATGAGGTGAAAGTGGGGGGAAAAAAAACAAAGGAGTGAAATGTGAGTCCTGCCAACTGGTTCCTAATTACTTCGTCTAAGAGATATTCTTATTCTTTCAGAAAATCCTCAACATGCATCGCTGCTGGTGACGTTCATTCCAGTTTGATTTCCAGTGGTTCTACCTTCACAAAACTACTCACGGTCTCTGTGTTCGGCACTTAACGCTGAAATGAGAGACAGCTCTGGGTTCTCTCGTGTTGCTCCAGCAAGCTGTGAAATAACCAGCTGCCTCGCTTGGTAAGGGATATTGATAGATGGGCTTCTTTGGAGAAATTGGGGAAATAAATACTTCTCTCCTTCCCAGCTCCAGTGAGCCTGGGTCATCCACAAACCCTGTGAAATTCAGACATCCACTCCATGATGTAGATGTGCACCAAGACTGAAAAGAAATCATGATCCTACTGTAAGGAGAAGTAAAACTGGGTAGCGGGCGATACGTGATGATGAAACGTCCCCTAGTGGCAGTGTGTACAGAGAAAAGGAAGAAGAAAAGCTCCTCAGGCTCTCAAAGCATCTGGCTGCAAGAACAAGGGTGTACGCATCCACCTTGGCTTGTTTTGTAAGTGCAGGCTCAACCTTCTCCCTCCTTTTGTCCTACTGAACTCCACTGGGTCTTCTCTAGACTCAGGGTAGTTAATTTTCTAGTAGCTACTCTGTAGGTTTTCCCTCATCACGTGAGAGCATGAAGCTTCTGTCTTCTCCATAGCAGCCAGCCAGCTTTGAGCATGAGAAGCATCAAGGCTGGTGAGCGTGGGGTCAGCTTGGAGAAAACATTCTGCACTTCTGCAAAATTCTCACTTATAAAAACCTATCCTGTCTAAAACTGTAAGTAGTGACACGGGGGAAAATTGTTCTGCTGCTCTTCTGTAAAAATAAGTAGAAGAGAGAGGAGTTTTTCATGGTAACAGGTTTGAAGGGTATAGAGCAGAGGAGCTCAGGAGGAAAAAAATCTAATTGTATCCAGCAGCAATAATATACTCATTATCAGAGTTTAAGAAAGAAAAAAAAATACATACATGGCTCAGCAGAACTGGTTGTAAACCAAATTTCCATAAGGGATCCCTCTCTCAGAGCCTGCTGCTTCTGAGCAGACCCCTGCCTTTGATGTTCCAGGAGGAGACAGCCCATAAAAACAAAATCCAGAAGAGCCTTCAATCCCTTGTTCTGTCTTCTTGTTGCTTTCCAATGCCTCAGATGCATCCGTCACCTGGATTCACATCCTAGCAACAGGGATGAGCGTCACATTCTGTCAAGGTAGCCGTGTGGGATATTCCAGTTCCTGACACCAAACCCATAGTGTGGGAGCTAGTGGAAAATGGAGGAGATAAGTAAGGGCTGCAGCTGAAGAGGGATCCCAGCTGCTGGCCCTACAGAAGTGACCCCAAGGCACTGTCCTGAGCAGGTCAGGGAAAGGAGGCTGTCAGTGAGACCCATGCCTACCTGACTGGGCTGTTGATGGAGCAGAAGGAGGGGAGGACACTCATTAAAAGCGTTTGGCAGCCACTAATTCATGACTTTGTCCATCCAGCTGTCATCGCTTTGTCATGGGTGAGCAAACACCAGGGCTTCTGCTGCCCACAAAGAGAAAATGGCTCAGCTGTGAGTATGGGGAGGGAAGGTGAAATGGCAGGAAAGGAGCAGGGGCAAGGAACTTCTCTGCCAAGAGCTTCAGTGTCACCTCATCTCTTAGCGCCCTCCTGGTCGATAGCGATGGTGCCTCCTCTACTCAGAGCCTACCAGAGCCAACTTCAGCATTGCTCCAGGTAGGTAACCAAGCTACCCTGTAGGTTATGCGGGCATGCAGGAGATGCCAAACCTGGAGTATGAGCAATTCAAAACTGCACTTTATGCCTGAACCCAGAGATTAGCTTAAGCATACAATGAGGGCTGTGTTTAGATGATTTCACTTTTCCCAGCATGACAACTTCTGGGTCATCTCACCTAACTCTAAAACCCTAAAGAGAGACAACCACTCTGAATTGTCACCATGTAGTCTAGGTAATAGCAGCATCTCAGAGATGAGTCACCCTTCATCTCACCTACCTTGGGATGGCCTGTCTCCATGGATTGTAGAGTGACCTAGATAAAACAACTTGTGTGGGCTGGATGCTTATTTTTTAGACAAAAAAACCTCCCAAACAACAACCTCCAGCCTTTTTGTGTGTCTGCAAATCTCTTGAATTTTCTGGAAACATATTCCCTTCAAAATGTGTGGCAGAGACGTGATGGAACTATTTTTATGGGGATGCTTTGCTTTGTAAAGGAACTAGAAGGAAGTGTCCTTTTTGGAAGGTAATTAAAATTTTAAAAGCTAAGATTTCATATCGCTTTTGTCCTTGAAATCAGAGGAGTCTCCTCAGGGTTTTGTTCATCTTTTCCATTTCAGAAAATAAGATCTTTTGCACATGAAGAAAACTGAGGGGCTAGGCTTGCTCCTGTTTTCTCTGGTATAAAATCAGGAGAGCATTTTCCAGAAAGAAATTCCATATGGCAAATATAGGTACGAATAGAACAAGGATCTGACACTCAAACCTACTTACGACTCCCGCAGAAGAAATAGCTATGGAGCAACAGAGATGGAGTTAGAGGGGTGTTTCCCCATCACAGGGGCGTTACACATATGGTCAGTTTAAATCCGACCCCCGCCAAGTTAAAGAGTAGTGCTTAACTGTAAAGCAATTTTAGGCTAAGCCTCTACAGAAATATACAATTAAACCTGACTACAAAGATAGCATAGAAGGTACAAAGGCTGAATAAAGAAGAGATAAGTTTGAAAGGTCATAGACAAAGGAATAAAGCCAAAGTTTCTATTAATCTATTTGTGGTAGCTGCCATTCCGTGAGGAGAGAAGAGAAAAAGATCTCATTCTTGGGGATTTAAGGAGCTATAACAATAGGTAACTTAAATCACTGCAGCCTCTCTCACTGTTAGCTTGCAGAATGACAGCTTCTGTGGTTATTAATGGGATGCCCACCGTGATAAAGGCCTTCACAAGGCTAAGATTAGAATCCAAAATTATCTTGCTGAATTGGAAGCATGCACTGGAAAGAAACCAACAAGATGCTCTTCAACAAAGGAGAAGTATCGGACTCTGCAGTGCAGCAGGTATAAGCACATCAGGTTGGTTGAGCCTCCAAAGCATCCCTCTCCACACGCAGCATGCAAAGTGTCCCACAAATAGAACACGAATTAATAATGTCACCCTACCGTGAAAGCAGCAACCACCATGATGAGATCTACAGCCACCATCACGAGATCAACAACCACCATCATGAGATCAGCACTAGTCTCATGTGATTCTACTCTAATCCTTCCACTGTACCCAGCAGCTGTGCTATGACCATCCTTGGACACCTTGCTTCCGAAGAGACACAGATCAATGAGGTGACAGCAGCCTAGAGGACACAGACGGGTGAAAAGATCGAATGACTTAAGTTGCTTAATCCAGCAAAAAAACAGACAGGAAAAATTTGAGTGTAGCTCTGAAGACACACCAAAAAATGATGTAAAAAAAAGGAAAGGTATCATTTCTTCTTCAGATCTACTGCAGACTGGCCAGAAGTTGGTGAACCAAAGCTACGGCACAGAATTCAGGCTGATAAATTTTAAAAAATGAGTTAAAAATATAATGTGTATATATATATATATATTCAGTCAGTGAAGCCTCCATCTGCAAAGATATTAAAAATAGCTATTAGATTAGAGAGATAGCTGATTGATCTTTAAACATCACTGCAGCTGCATTTTCGCTGATTTTTATTCATCACCTTCAGGTTGCTTAGATATAGAGGTGTTTATTCCATGTCTTGCATGTTCATCGAGCAAAAATCCTCTTTTTGTAACAGTCCTCAGCAAGGTGACTTACACAGAAAAATGAAATGACCTCTTTTTTTTTTTTTGTTAATCAAGTTTTGATAAAACACGTTATTAGACACTGTTGCACAGACATCAGAGGCATTCCAGACACAAAGAAAGATAACGTCTCCTAAACGTCTTTGTAGAAGCATTTGACAAGAGCTGCTTCTGCAGCGGGCGTTGTTAACTTCATTACATGAGAATGCTGTGAGAGAGACCAGTGTCACACACCAGTTCTTTTAGATTAGAAAAGCTCAAGATGCTGGTGACTTAATTAAGGCCACCGAACAAATCAATGTCAAGAGGATTTCCTTGGCTTGACATGCACTGTTCTGTTTGGAGCATGGAAGTGCTTGACATCTGGAGCACATACTCATGTTTTGCTAATTTGCTTTAAGATTAAAACCGACTTTAGTAAATGAAGCAAGTCTCTTCATGGGTGAAATGCAAGCTAGAAACTCTGTCTGAAAATTGTGTGCATTTTCCTTTGCACGTAGAAGAGGTTTCTTATTTAGCTTCCTGGACAACATTTCTGAATCCATAAGCTGCCACAAATCCAGCAAGAGGTACATTCCGCTTTGTATTTGAGACCAAGATCATCCTTGTGAGCACCTTTAATCAAGACCATTGCTAAATCATTTCAGAGCCCTTGGGAGGCATTTTGGTACCAGGATGCCACCCCTTCTTATAGTTCTCCCCAACCGTTTTCCTTGCTCAATCATTTCTCATGATTTGTATTCCCTTTGTTGGAGGGCACCAGCTGGGGCTATGGAACAGAGACGCACCTAATATCCCACCCTAAGGAAGGTGATGTTGCTCACGTCTTGAGGTGTGGAAGCCTTTGCCTGACATAAGAGCAGCTGCCTAATAGAAGGAGATGTTCAACTATTAACAGACAAAGCCTATTTGCACTGGAACAGGAACCTAGTGTGAAATAATTTTGTTCTAGCTGCTGAGGATGGTGAGGAAAAACCCTGGAAAAAATAGGTTGCCAGGTAAGTAATAGCAAATAAACAGAAAAAGAGGGAAAGGTACTCTGTTCCTGACACGACTGGCTGGCCTCTCAGTATGAGGAGTGGGGACCTACAGTGAATTCATATCCTCATTGACCTGATGCTTTCTTGTTCAGTGTCTTTGGTCACCTGAGTGAACAAGATGCACTGATCCCTTATATCACAGGTCAGTTGTGGCTTAGGTCTCTGAGCAGCTTCTTCTTGACGGTTGATTAAATTCTGGCAATATGCAAACAGTCTTACCACTTGCCTTTGGTCTATTTCAAAACTTACGTTTCTGGGTTATATTGCAGAGATTGAGACTGTAAGAGATGTAATCACAGAGCAAGCCAAACAAATTTGTGCAACAAGGAAAAGGATGTTGTTAACACATGAGAAGAACACAAAAATCTACTTGCTGTATTACAGAACTGTCTTGCTCATGGTCAGGTTCACCACTAGTTGATTGCATTGTGGTTTTTTAAAGGAGGAGGAAGAAAAAAAAAAGAAGAGAAATATTTTCTCACCTTCTGAAACAATCTCTTTAATTGCAGGTCATGCAAGAAAACGGAAGAGTCTAGATCTGCATTTTTTGGACCCTGTTGCAGAAGATCGGGAGTCTTGAACTTTCTGTCCTGTTCAGGGTAGATTTGCTATTTTAACAGCCCCCATTTAAGACAGGAAAAAACCAAAACCGCCTCAAAACAAACAAACTAAAAACAAAAAAACCCAAACCAGTGTCATGTGGGTTGAGTGATTCCAGTCAGGGATTTATAGTCAGTTTACCTCTAAGACAAATTGCACTTTGGATTACAACACCGAAAGAAATCAAAGACAGACACTCATCTCCCTGATTTAATTAAGGAGTCTTAAAGGTACTGGCACAGTCTGACATAACTCATAAAGTTTTTTAAAATAAATAAAAAATAAATAAAAAATAAACAAAATCCCCTCTGTCTCATACTGCCAGATTTCCCCTCAGTAGAAACCCTAGAGGAGCCTCGTGGAGTGTAACCGATACCTACAATTATCTAACAGGAGAGTCCAGAGATGATGGAGCCTGGTTCTTCTCTGATGCCCACAAAGAAAGGACAAGAAGTCACAAGTAAGAGCTAGAACAATGGATGTTTTGATTAGATATTAGGAAAAAAATGTTCAACATGAGGGTGGTTAAATACTGGGATGAGAGCCCAGAGATGCTGCAGGACCTCCTTACCCGCAGGTATTCCGGACTTGAGTGGACACTACCCTGGGTAGCCTGGCACAGTTTGAATCTGCTTTCAAGTGGTTGGTGGAGGTGACCTCCAGAAGTCCTTCCTCACCCAAGTTATTATGCACACAGAAATACGCATAAAACCTATTTTCCTACAGAATGTACTTAAAACTAGCAGGTGCTTCTACAGATGCCGTCAGATGAGTGCTTTGCACAAGCTGTTTATTATTTATTGTAGCATAGCAACATGAACAACGCAAATCTTTGTGGGAATCTTCCTGTAAAATGAAGATTCACCCTGCAAGTAATGAACATGGGTGTAAAGGCTACTGGCATGGAAGAGACACAAACTTACTACAGGAAAAAATGGATTTTAAAAGATGGCATTTGTCATAAGCCTGAGATGAAGTATTTCTGCCAGAGTGAGACCACCTTAAACAACGAGATCTCAGAAGTATGATGCCACCAAAGGGACCTCGACTACTCTCATTTTTACCATCTGCAGCATAAAGGTTCTTTCATACCTAAAAAAGAACAAATTTGGTTAAAGTGCCCACTGGAAACATCCATATTTCACCTTGTGTTGCAACTTGCATCACAAGTTGGGTTGTGAAAAAAAAAAACACCTTAAAGAAATCTGTTTGAAGATAAGCTGTAGCTGCACCACAGTTTCCGACTGTCAAGAGGCAACAAAGTAAAGGGCAGTGAACATCTTAAAAAGAGGGAGAGTGGATCGAATACTTAGTCTAGAAGTAAGCTTTGTATAATAAAAGTTAGTCACTTGAACGTGAATGTTCAGATGATTAATTCAAGCCACTTAGGGACATGTCTTAGGCGTGATAAAGATTAGAGTTAAAGGTTGGACTAGATGGTCTTTTAGGTCTTTTCCAACCTAGGTGATACTGTGATACTGTAATACTCTAGAAAAGCTGCAAAAATGGCTGGATGACTCTTGATTTATGTGTTGATAGGCCTTGTCTCAGTAAGAAATACACCAATAACTAAGAAGATCCCATAAATCTTAAGCCCTAGTTGCCATACGCAGCAGAAATTGTGCTGGTGACCGTGTAACACGAGTGTGTTTCGAAGCAAGGCAAAACTGAGAAGCTGTTTCTATACAGCATTCACACAAGATGTTCCTGAAAATTTTAGGAGTGCAATTTGATTGACAGACCAAAAAAGCTCTGGGAAAACTCGTGCAAAGATAAGAAAGACTGAGAAAACTAAGTTCAAAGCTAAGTTTTGTATTTTGTCTTCAAAAGTGCTTCCACTGACTGCATTTGAGAGGAGCGCACGTGGACAGGCATGGCCTGGAATGAAGCCTGATTCCAACAGCATAAATACTCGTGCAGCCTCAGGTTTGCCTCTGGGACTGCTGCTTAGCCATTTCGATGGCATGGTCACGCCTGATAGTTCTCCTATTTCCTTCTGCACACAGGCTGCTGTACTGAGATGATTTCTCACAGGCTGGCTGTGCTACCCTTCCAGCACATGGCTACCGGTCATTCTGGTGAACCTGGGCTGTGTTACCACATGAAGTCTTCACAACACAGAGATACTGGCATCAGTCACAGTGGGGTTTTAAAAAAAAAAAGTTATTAGCTCTATACTCAGCCCCCAAATCCTCCATAGGTGTGACTGGGATAGATAACAAATAGTAAGAGTTCAATTTCAATAACAAATAGTAACAATTATATAGCACTAGTCACTAACAAGTCAATAACATACAGCAACAACTCAATTTCACTAGCAGCTACTTCACCTTTGTCATTCTGCTGCATTTTGGTATAAGATGGATAATAAATAGGAAACTTATTGCTCACTGATTGCAGGATTTATTTATTGTTTACTCATTGCACCCTGGGAAACTTCTACAGGACTAGACAAACTGATTTCAAAGTCATCAGGGAAGATGAATTTCTTTCATGGGATACCTGTCTACTTTTTCCCAGAACATTTTCAACATGAAGAGATAATATTAGACCACTCGATGGCTCATCCTTAATTGTATGGCTTTGATAGCCCTATTTAAACATGTATATATATTAAATAAGGAGTTAAAATGGTAAGTATGCATCATCTGTACAATGAAAACGTCTAAAAAAAAAAAAAAGAATAAATTAATACTTTCTAGGCATTTGTATATAGGAGAAGCAGACAGACGCAAACCCTGTGGCTGCACAGACCACAGAATGAGAAGTTGGACTAGATGATCCTTGAAATCCCTTCCAACCTGGTTTTCTATGATTCTATGAAGTACAAAGGTTGCTAGTATAAAAGTGCCAAAATCAGAAGTGAGGGTTGCTGGTATAAAACTGCCCAGATCAGTTGGCTCAGAGTCAGCCCTAGCTGGGCTCTCACACAGCCAGATCACTTGTGTGGCATTTAAGCTCCTGGATGAAGCCAGCCTGGCCAACAGCAGCAGTTTCACAAGGAGTTCAGCTCTTACATTCTCAGCGCAGCATCTCAGGAATCATCACAGCATATTGCAGAGGCTGACTTTAGGAATTCCCCACACCTTATTTGTGTAGATTTAATTCCCCTCCTCTCCCCTCACCGACAGATTGCAAAGTTTCCTATGAATTATTTGATATGCCTGTTTTTCTAAAGCGTACACTCACATTTGCAGGGATTGCTCCAGAAATTTGACAGCACCCGTTATTGCTTTTGTTATTATGCTTTCAATGATGTGATGCTCTGGGAGGTTTGTCTGAAAATCAGAATAAGCAATAGTGTATGCAAATGCTTTCCAGGAGATAAAGAGACTCCTGCATTTGGATGAAATGACAGGGACAACAAATTCTCACTTAAACAGGCTCTGAGGACACCTGGAGACAAAGCCTTCTTACCTGGTAGTCCCACAAAACATATCTATGCAAACCTTCTTGCCACGCATTGATCTCCTCAGCTCTTTGGTGGAGATAATGAACCCTGACTGTGAGCATTAAGCTCCATGGTTAGGCAGCACATACTTCCAGAAACTAGTTGGGGATTTAGATTGCATGTGTAAAATCATTTGAGGTGGATTAGATACTCACATTGTCCATCCTGAGAGCTCTAACACTCCAGTGTCACTGCTGTGGTGATGCTGCATGGCACAGAGAAGGAAACGGGATGACAGTATGTGGACTGGGGTTCCCACCTGGCAGAGAAGATGATGGGATTCCCAAACAACCTTAGGTATAAGTGACAAAACCTTTGTGTCCTGCAACACACGAGTGTTTAACTCTACACATCAGAAATCAAAATAAGAAAATGTACTAGATGATGGAAGTCAGTCCATTCTCTTGGAAGGCAGGAGACAATGGTGGGAACACTGTCCCACCAAGAAAGGAACAGAAGCTGAGACTTTTCTCCTGTTGAGCATTCCAAACTTTACTCTATGGCATAAAAATTTCTCAGCAGACCTCTTAAAAAAGAAGACAAGCTTCAGAGGAAGCTTCAAGGCTGTTGGGGGCCTGGCAAGAGGAGGTGCTTCCTCCAGCCCTGATGAAGCCTCCGAACTCTGTGGATAACCAGGACAAACCTCTTCTGAGATTTCAGCTTCTCTCCAGGAAGGTTTCTGGTTTGCAACTTATCAGCTTCATAGAGTTAAAGAAGGTCTAAAGTGGAGGAAGGTCACAGGTATTCAGATGATCTCTGTTCTTTCTAGATTACTGCATTTGGCAGAGGGCAGCTGACACTCACTTAGAGCCCTTTTCCACACAGATTAAATGCATATGGGGGAGACTGCAAAGGGATGGAATGAACTCTGATTTGGCCTAGGACATGGGAGCTGTAATTACAACCAATTTGCACATCTTTTCTGAATTTGGTGCTGACACCGCCAGTAGGACCTCAAGAGATTTTCAGACAGCAACCTACCTGGATGCCTCACGTACAGGCACCCTGGAAGATATGCTGTCTGGGTTTTCAAGGACCATTTGTCATAGTGCAGAGCAAGACTTGAGTGTAGGTGAGGATGAGCCAGTGCCTTTGCCACTTAGTTCAGGTTTTCCCATGATTGCTTTGGTAAATTATGTTATACCTGCATTTATCTGGAGTTCTTATACCTGTGTTTTCTCTGGAGATATTCAAAACCTACCTGGATGTGGTCCTGGGCAGCCTGCTCCGGGTGACTCTGCTTTAGGAGAGAGTTTGGACTAGATGATCCCCAGAGATCCCTTCCAACTCCTACCATGCTGGGATTCTGTGATTCCCCAGCACAAATAGCTTGTGTTCCCTGTCTGCCTCCTGACACACAGGCTCTGGAGTTAACCTGTGTGGTGACCGTCCATCCAGCCTGCCTTAACTGTCAGCCCTGGGCTTCGACATTTGCAAATCACAATTAAAGACCAAAACCCCATTTGTAGCTACACTTCGAGCACCACGCTCTGGTTTTTAATCCATTCAGCCTATTCCCAGATAAACCTTTTATTGCTTTAATTGCTTAATCAGACCCTTATGAAGAGTTAGGAGATGCTGTTTGGCTTGCTACAAGGGCATGGCTACAACGTGGGCAACGCTCGTGGAGAACAGCCAACCAAGTCAGAAGGTATTAGCAGCATCTTCCACACGTGAGCTTTTACAGAGAGCTGAAATTGCTGGCAGGGAGCCCTGTCTTCCCTGCACCATAGTCATCAGAGCAGGTGCTTTATCCCTCGTTTTCCACAGCAGCAGCAGCTGCCTCTTGTCTCCAGAGTCAAAATATTTCCATGCCTATCAACAGCTAGTAATTGATGTGAAATCAGTGAACCTCCTTGCGAAGTTCACGCTGTACACACCAGAACTAGACATTCGACAGAGGAGTGCAAGTCTAATGAAGAGCACTCAGCTAACAGAATCGAGTTTCCTTCAGCGATGGACGAGCATGCATGACTATCCGTGGTTTCTTAATTATTGTAATTTACTCAATCTTCCCTATTAAGGAGAATTTTTCTGCCCCGGGGACTTTCTAATCACAGAATTAATTGTCACTTTTACCACTATAAAACACTGCGCCCGTGACATTGTTCAGATTTACAGCCCTAAGTGTGAAGAGAATAAGAGGAGATAGAAAGTTGTTAAAAATATTTTGCTTCTAACTTCCTTTTTTTTTTTTTTAAAGTATTTTAAAAGTCAAACACAGATAGAAAAGAGGGAATAAAAGGAGAGAATTTTCATCTTTATATGCTAGATAAACACTGCCTTATCAAGAAAAAAACCCACAACATAGCAGCAGCATGTCAAGATAGAGCCTCATTAATTAATTGTAGAACTAGAGATCAACTTTTTTTCCTTAACAGAGGTGGAAACCTGTTGTAATTCCATCGATTCCACTGGCACTGTGTCAGAGCACTAACAACCTCCCAGAACTCAAAAGTGCCTCGGAACATTTTACCTAACCTATTGCCAAATGATGTAAGTGCCTCAATCTTTCCAGTTGGTCCTGAGCTCCGGAAGGTAGGGCAGGGTGCTCCTTGTCAGAGTTTCTAGTAACTTGAGCGGAGCTTTTAACTTGCACAACGTGCCACAGCAGTGAAGCGACACACGGCACGGCAGCGTGAAAAGGAAGGAGTGACAACAGGCACAGAAATCCAAAGGAAAGCTGAATTTCAGTGCCTTTTTCGTCTTTTTTTCGCTATGTTCACATATTGCCAGGCTGACGCTTGTTTTCGGAGATGAATGAATACACTTCCCATGTCATTCAACAGCATTCACTGCTTGAATGATTCATCTGCTGCATTCTTTAGAGCAGCTTTGGAGAGACACCACATCCCCCGCTCAAGTTAAAAACAAACAAACAAACCGACCAAGTAATTAGAACCTGTCCCTCCTGATTATAAACCAAAACAACCCCCTCCAAAAAACCCAACACAAAACACTCTCACTTGAGCACGATGTTTGTTGCAGCTGGGAACTGAAAAAGAAATACCTTCTGTCATGATGATGGCTATAAGGAATGACAAAGAAGATGTGATAAACTGATACAAGCTTTTGATTAAAGATGCATGTATAATTATAACACCTCTATAGAAAAGCAGTGCTGTTCTCTCTTGGAAGGGGATACAACTGGCTGCAACCTGTAAGTCTGAACTCCAGTTCCTACAACTGTTTTGTTTTTCAGTAAATGCCTCACACATGCTGTCCACTTGGCTTTGCAGGAGAAAAACAAACAGCTAATATCTAGGTGAAAAAGTTCAATAATCCTCGTTAGCTCCCCACAGAGGTGCTGAAAATGCAGATGAGAAAAGTAACACATGGCTTAAAAGAGTACCTTAAAAGAATAGTAAAAGGATCCCCACTCCTCTTCTGCCACCGCTTCAGTGAATGTCACCGTTTCGGTGCAGGTGACGAGGGTAAGATCCAGCCAGTCGGTGATTCCCTGGGAGCTGCTGCTGGCTTCTGTGGAGCCGACCTCCATCACTGGGTTTTGTTCGAGTTGTCTGGGTTTTGGTAAGAGTTAACGCAGTCAGGCTTCTCTCGTAAAAGCGCAGCAACAAAACCAGCCTGTCACTGCTCCACCACTGGCTACCAGAGGCGTCGGGCTTCAGCTGAGTGATAGGAAAGGAAAAAAAAAATTAAAAAAAAAGACAAACCAAGCTGGCATCGTCCCTTTGAGCTTTCCTTCGGTACAACTCTGACGACAGCCATCCACGTGCTCTTTCCAGTAGCAACAAGTGAGAAAGCCAGCATGCATGGATCCAGCCATGTGCCTTGTGTATTCTAGATTGCCTTGCACCCCAAGCTGTCAGCTCTGCGTAAGGCATACCTGTAAAGGCATGGACCTCCTCCCTGCATTAAGCTCAGGAGCCTGGCTATTCCACTCAGCAGCTTTGCTTAATTACCCTTGCTCAGCTCCTATTAAATTTGATTACTCTTAGAATTACACTATATCCAAATACAGGTACCAACAGATACACCTTTACTAGCAAAAATCTGTTAATCTTTTTAGGCTTAAGCTGTCACAGTTTCCCTGTCAGTGCTTATCTGACTTATGAAGTTGTTCTTTACTAAGAAAAAGAATAAAATTGTTAATAGGCCCTCGCACTTACCTTTGCAAAGAGCTCAAATGTGCTGCAGCCCCAGCACAGGCAGTGCTTTCTTCAGCATATGGTGAGCCTGTCTGGAAGGGTATGACTCCTAGAGACTGCTCGGGTCACTTAGAGGCTCAAAGACTCATCAGAACAAGGTAATCAATTATCTTCCTACTCACTGATTTTCTAGGCACTGATCTCAGCTATCTTTTGGTGATTTGAATGTTTTTCCCCACCTCTATCGGTGTTACCCTGGGTTTACACCAAGAGGGCAAATGACAGCACGTACGCCTTCCCTGGCCATAGCACAAAATCACATGCAAATCCAGGACTTGTTCAGCTTTATGGAGATGCTCTTCCTCAATACCAATGCAATCTTAAGCAGAACGTGGTGCATTCCATAGCCATGCCCATCAACTCAATATCCCTTGGCAAACCTTAGTCCTGTTCTTACATATGTGCAAGCACAGGTGGCAACGGAGGAGCTAAGGAGATACTAAAATCCTCACTCTGGCCAGCACAGAACAGTCTTGCCCCAGCTACTGGAGCAGGGGTCTCCACAACATGCCCACAAAATCCATGCCCGTGGCTCAGGTGGGCCCGTGTCCACCCTCGCCTATGTGAGCAGCAAGAAGGGATGACTATGGGGTCCTTTGGCTCCCAGGGCCAGTAACAGCAGAGAATGAGGGCGTAAGCAGTGAAATTCAGGTCTAGGTTTTGGTTCTGAATCCTCTGAAGTTGGGACACGTCTAGATCTGGAGCTTTGGATCAGGGTTTTTTTAAGGGAAAACAGAAAGCTCTGAGTGCCTGAGCAATACTCAGACTTCTTCAGGAGATGCTGGAGACATTCAGAAGAGGGAATCAGTCCAGGCCCATACAGGTAATTAGTACCAGTCATGATGAGAAAGGATCAGCAATGATCCATATGCATCAGTGATCAATATTTAACAGCAGCGAATGATGCATATGTTGAAACTGAATCAGATAAAAATAAATATCTCGGAGGCGCTATGTTTTGCTGNTTCTCTGAAATTTGGTGTTTGGGCTTTATTCTGCCCTACTCCCCACCCTGAGATGGAGCAAACTGTTCAAATACCTCTGAAGTGAATGTCAAAATAAAAAAGACTTGAATGATTGAATGTTAAAAGCCTATAAAAGGCAAGATCAACTCCTAGCAATTCCTCTGGTTGATTCCTACAACTGACTTTGTTGTTTTCCCTCAGCCAGGACATTGAAAAGTCTGAGAACTTTTTCAGTGATTGAAGAGGTTCAGACAGTTTTACAGACAGAGAAACCAAGTCTTCCCTCCGCTTTAATGTAAAATGCTCTCAAATTATTATTCTAAGAGGTTTTTTTCTGATCTATAATAAAATATGGTGCTGCTTTCATAACATTTTTGAATGGCTTTTTTAAGTCACACTTGAGTGTTGCAGCACAGCATAAGCATTCTTCATGAGTAAGAAAGATTAAGCAGCTTGGAAAACAATCTTTAAGCAAACAGAATGTATTATGTGGAAGGAGAATAGACTTGTCTGAGAGGCCACTTCATTGGCTATTCCCTTTATCTTGGTGTAACAAGCTACACAAATTTCATTCACTTAAATAAAGCCACGAACCAAAGGACCAGAAATTCTTGGAGCATACACGGCTCCAGTGAAAACTGCAGAGAACACTCTGTGGTTGTAGCGTGAAGAAAACTGATCTCCTATGTGTGCAGACACACAGGGGAAGACCTATGTCTGTCTTGTATCTTCTCACATTGACATGATTCTCCTGACTAACAAGAGGAAACCTTGTACAGCTGCAGACAGTGAAACCAGGAGACGCATACAATGAGATAGACTGGAAAAAAAAGATAAGAAGCAGCAATGAGTCTAAGTTTTTAAATACCACGTACAAAATAATGATTTGGATTATTTAAACCTGAAATTCCTCATGTAGAGACTCTGGTCTTTCCTGCACAGCAGCTGTGAAACCCAGTAGGATCATTAGGTTGATATACAGGGACTCAGAGATGATTCATTTTGTAGATGCTCCGTGGCAGGCAGAGGTGCCATCACAGCCGCGATGGACCTTCCTCTCCAAAATACAGCAGCAGGATGAGGAGGGATTATGCAGGAACATGCAGTTCCTCCTATGCTATCAATCTCTCTAGTCTGTCTTCCCCGATGGCAACTGTTGTGTGGCAGTTTTTGTTGTTCACATTGTACATAACTTAACAAAAGTCAGCCAATCTATTCATTCTGATGCGTCTAATGGTTTAAAAGATTAGGCATGCCTGAAATGGTCAGCAAAAAGATCAGCTCAAGTCAATAATTATTTTTTTTACAGAGAATTTATAGTAGATTTCTCTTCCCTGCATTTAGGCTGTACTGAGAGTAGACTGAAAAAATATTTGGATTTTTGCTCTTTGGAATTTCCTGAACCCTGGAGTAGTTGAGCGTAATCATATTAAATGCAAAGAAGAAATAATACTATCAGACTGCAGGGAAGAAAAAGAATGAGATAGCTCTTGCTTCTAAGAAACCAGCAAGTTAATTGCTTTTCTGTAAAAAACCCCACCACATACTTACGCAAATCCATATATGCTGCCTTTGGAAGAGGAAGGTCAATCTGCTTTGCCCAACGCACATCTGTGGCAACACAGAGGGGCTCAGCTGCTGACTCTCACAGTGTAGGACCACCAGAGAGCATCCCAGCATCCTCCCTGCACTGGAAAAAAGCAGAAATTACATATTAGCATACTTTCAAAAATTTCAGCAGATCCTGTCTGATGTAAGCTCATTTTCCTTTAACTTACAAGCTGCTTAGCACACACATGTTTTCGTTTGGTGCAATGCCTCCAAGGGCCGCAGGTGATACCCAAACAGGGCAGGTGATACCTAAACAGGCTGAAGTGCTGTCTTCAGAACTGGAACCAGCTGAGCCTGGAAATGGCCCCAGAGCCTGGGCTGTAGCTGGGAAGGGACATCCATGTTTCTGGACTCCTGGAGATCACTCCTGGGCGTGCAAAGCAGGGCACTCCATATATACCTTAGTTAGGACGCACTCAAGATTTTTTTTCCTGTCCAAGAGTTGTCCAACAGGCTGCCCAGGGAGGTGGCTGAGTCTCCATCCCTTGAAGTGTTGAAAGGGTGCAGAGATGAGGTGCTTAGGGATGTGTCTTAGGGGTGATAAAGATTAAAGGTTCGACTGGATGATCTTTTAGTTTTTTCCAACGTAGGTGATACTGTGATATTCCCCCACTGTGTTTGCTTTCATAGAATGTCAGGGGTTGGAAGGGACCTCGAAAAATCATCTTATCCAATCCCCCTGTTGGAGCAAGATCACCTAGATCAAGTCCCACAGGAACTCATCCAGGTGGGTTTTAAACATCTCCAGAGAAGGAGACTCCACAACCCCCTGGGCAGCCTGTGCCAGGACTCTGTCACCCTCAATATAAGGAAGTTTTTTCTCATATTTAAGCGAACCTCCTGTGTTCCAGCTTACACTCATTGCACATTTTCACCCTTTTTTTTTTTTTTTAGCCCCTCCAGGTGGAGATGACATCAGGCTTCTAAATATTCAAAGACCTGAAATAGCAGTGATCTTTCATGAGCTAAATATAGAATCATAGAGTGTTTTGGATTGGAAGGGACCTTTAAAGTTCATCTAGTTCAACCCCCCTGCAGGGACATCTGCAACCAGAGCACGCTGCTCAGAGCCCTGGCCAGGGATGGGGCTTCTACCATCTCTCTGGGTAAACCTGAGCCAGGCTCTCACCACCCCCAGTGTGAAAAATTTCTTCATTCTCTCTAGTCTAAATCTCCCTCTTTTAGTTTCAAACCATCACCTCTCATCCTGTCCCAACAGGCCCTGACAAACACAGGCCCTGTCCCCATCTTTCTACCAGGCCCCTTGAAGCCCTGCAAGGCCCCCAGAAGG
>WEIS01081616.1:0-12553 GCA_013389965.1 Todus mexicanus
AGGAATATATATATTTTTTTAATGCCCTGTGAGGATAAGATGTGAGACCAGGCCTCTGTCATGCTGTGAGATGAAGTAATCAAAAGGTCCTGGGATGACATCCTTGCAGAAGGGCTGAGAGATATATTCCTGAGTAATGGTGCTGAGGTACAGGCAAATGAAAATACAAAAAAAGAGAGATGAATATTAAACTGAAATGGAAACTAATTTATAGAGAATGAGAGGATAGTTTAGAATCAAGAAGGACAATACATCACCTGTGTGTGTTCTATGTTCCCCTCCCATTCCCCCATTCCACCCATCCCACCCATCCCATTTCTACTGCCTTTCATTGTAGTTTCTGTTTAATTTAAGCCAGTATCAAGAATTCACAGAATATTAAATTAAAGCACTTCCTTTAGAAAATAAATTACAAAGGATGACCTATTAAATGCAGTGTCTTTAGAAATGGATTGTAAATGGCAAAATTAATATCCAGTCTGAACTAAGAATAATTTGGGTTTCTGATTTAAGCAGTAGGAATTCAAGAGCCCAAAGGAATTTGAAAAAAAAACAACTGTTGAACTCAATAAGGGTTTAGGAAAACTATTCAAGAAATAGGCAGAAGTTCTTGCAAATAAAATATTAAGGCTGCAAACACAGCTTTCTTTTTCAGATCCTCCCTCCCTCAAACCAAAGAGCTTTTTAAGACACTGGCCTTATTTCATTTGCCTCCTTTCAAGCACTGACATTTTTTCTGATCAAGTAAAACTCCACACTGGCAGGGATCATGTTGTAAAGTGTCATAAATTAGTAAAGCAATTCATTGGAACTGAATTTATGGTAATTCAGGGTTGTATGGTGTCCCATTCTTCCAGATCACCAGGATATCAGTGATAGTATTTCCAGCGAGAGAAAAAGTTCTAAGAGCTATACATAAATGATACATTTCTCAGAGCTCATATGAAAGTCATGACACCTTTGCAAGAGGAACTGCTAGGTTAAAAAATTGACATTTCCTGGTTGTCATATTCAAAGCGAAAAATAATTGTCCAATGAGTCAAGATGTCTTTTCCTGATTATCTCTTCATCTAATTTTGCATGTTTTCACAGAAATGTTCCCAGCCAGTAACAGCACTGTCTAAACACAAAGCTGTATCATGCTGCTGTCTTGTACCAGAATCCAAAGATTTTGCTTTTAGTGTCAGTATGAGTGAGAAAGAGGATTTTCATACTTGCTTTGAGTTGTATTTCTTGAGAGATATGGCTTTGCATGTTCATTATTGCTTAAATAAAAATAACGGCATCTTTTGTACATTAATACTGAATATGAACATGTACCTTAGGCTAGAGTACCTCCTGCACTGAAATGCTGAGCAGTGCTTCATTTGCCAAAAACCAGATGATTCTTTCTGCTCCTCCTGTAGCCAAATGTTTGATTCGGATGGGGTTTTGCATCTGCTACACAGTTACGGGAATTGCAACAACTCATTAGCACTCAAGCTCTATGTCAGCAGCAGACTTCCTTTGGGAAAGAGAGGAAAATGAATGCCCCACAGCAGGACGTTTCATCCCTTGAAAGATATCAAGATAGGTATCTCTAGTTCTGTAGCTATTTCTGTAGCTATTTCTAAAATACCTACTTTTTCTCCATAAATACGCTTATATTATCTACTGCCAATGAAAAAGTCTGACCATTGACTTTGCTGGGAATAGACATACTGGAACAAAATTGGTAATTTATTTTTAGGTGACCTCTTATGGATTGAATCTACTTTAACATATGCAATCTGTGTTCTGCAGATACCTCTAGAATAAACTTTGGAGGCTGCTTGTCAAAGTTATGCCATAAGTACTACCAAAGCTCTACTTAGGTTTTTTTTTTTTCCTTTTTATTGGCACCTTCATAGGACACCACCTTGCTGGCATAAGAATACACCCAACATCTCTCCCCCAGACAAAAGTGGCTTGTTGTTGGAATGGATACTGTCCAGAAATTTAATGCAATTGTGCGCTTGTTGCAATTTTATCACTTCTTTTCAGGACAGTCATTTTTAACTAGCATGGCAAAATGCGAAAGGGAATATATTTATTTTCTTTAGCTTCCTCCAGAATTTCTTTAGGGCACAAAGGTGTTGCCACTTGGATGCTTTAAAGCATAAATAACGTATTTGCTCCCTTATATGTTGAATAAACAGATTAAGCCCCTATGAAATGTCAGATATATTCTTAGCAACTGAGCTATTTCTCATAAAGGATCAGCAAACCTAAACATTTTTTTTTCTTATTTATAATTAGCAGCTTTGCTTTTCTACATCTTAACATCCCAGAAGTTCTCTTCTGTTCCTTTTGAGGTCTGTTGCCTGACATACATAAGATAATGTTTTTATTTTGGTGCATATCCCCATGGAAACAGGAATTCGACTGCCATTTATTGAGTGTTTTTGAGAACAGTTGCCCAGCCACCACCTCTTAAAAATCAATTGGCTAGGTATGCCACACCAAGGGGGGCTTGCCAGTGGGTGCTATGAAAAGTATGTATGTTTCCTGTTCTAAGATGAAAGGCATTGCAAAACACTTATATACACTGTTGAGAATGAATAATAATATCACTGAAGACTGAATGGCTGTTTTCATATACATGCAAAAATGACATAACTGAGTGATTGTGTAAAGCAGCTCTGTTGCACAGAGAAGGCCGTTCAATAATAAATTCAAGAATTGTTTTCAGAACTTCTGTTGTTAAATGAGTGGTAGCACTTGGGCAGATTATTTTTGGTTTGACAGTTGTGATAAGGAATCCACTTTGTTCAAGTTCTTGTAGTGAGTTTCTTCCACTTATTCCAACCAAAGAAGCCACACAGAAAATGACTGGATATAATTTATACCACAGCCTATGAGAACAGAGGCTTGTTTAATTTCCAAAACCATCCTGCTTCATGTATTATTCTTGCAATTTAATGTAATGACTTTCTTAATGTTTCACTTGGATTCACTTCAGTAAAAATGTCCTTTACTCTCCCTCCCCTCAGTTTCCTGCTTAGAAATTGCAGATTAATGAGAATTTGCATGGATGGAATGAATTCTACTGCATCAACTCTCAATTATTTGTGGGTGGTTTACAAGTTGTGGGTTAGTTCAACTGCAGATGCAAGGACACTGAGCTGGCTCCTTGTAGAGTCAGGCTGCATCTGGCAACACTTGTATGCTAATATACAGTGCTGTGGGAAGGTGACTTTATAGTTTCCAGGGTCAAGCTGGCCCAGAAGTAGTTCAGACACTTTACAGAGCCTAAACTAATACCACTTTGTCTCCCTGTATCTATGCAGACTCAACCAAATCGTTGTGCTTTGAGCTAGTCCAAGTCTGGCATGGCTGACTTGGACAGGAGTTAAAGAATTTGATGGGCACTGTGTGGTTGTGGAGCTTTCCTTCTCCATGTCTCTATGCTGTTTTGAAGCAGTGCTTCTGATCCAAGGGATTATTGCTAAGAGGAAGAATGGAAGTAATGTACAGAGCCAGCAAGGTCTGATGCAGTGCCTGAGCTGATGCACACTGCTAGAGCAGGAGTCTGGGACAAAGACAACTGACTGGCTTGCCTAAACTCGGTTGGGGGCTACCTGCTTTGTTGGCTCTGTCAGCCATGCTGATCATTGACTGTCTTTGTCTCACGCCTGTTTAATTCTTCCGGGTATCTCAGGTATCCCCATTCTCCTTACCTGTAGCCAGTTGATTCTAAATTGCTTTATGAAACAAGGCTGGGTTTTGGGGATACTTATTGACTAGTTTGGGAAATAAAATAGTTTTCTCAATGAAAGACCTAATTTCTGTTTAAAATATGTGTATTTACTCAATGGAAGTATTCTTCTAATATAAAAATAGCAAGAGTACTTTGTTTTTCTTAAAACTGCTTTTAGCCCCACTGTCACTTTTGTTTCCTGAAGAAACAATATTTTGAAAAAGAAGTTGTGGAGACAGGCCGCTGAGATTTTCCTTCTAAATGAATTAGAGTGGGTGCTTGCTTGCAGGCACTGGTCAGACCTATGCCTGTCCCTCTGGAGCAGGGCACTGCAGCAGCCATCCCGATGAGAGACGTTTTGCCTGGAGGACTAAGAAGGCTGGTACCTCCAGCTAGCACTTCTGTCTGCGTAGCAGATGCCTGCCTGGAAGGACCTAGGGATGTGATTTTCCCCAAAATCCTGGACTCCTGACTTAGTATGTGTGAAACAGGAGGTACTGAGAATGCCAGATCCTTGCTAAGGATCCAGCTGTCAGGATGTTGAAACAGCATCTATATGTAACTGGGCAGTGGGACTAGCCAGCACAGTACAGGCTTCATCAAGGTTTTCCATTGCGGTTGCAAGCAAACTGGGAAAAGTTTCTGAAACTTATGAGCCAGGGAATTGATGGAAGAGTTTTTGTTAGCGTAGACCAATGGGATCCAGACTTAACGCTCTAGTCAGTGACGTTTCTTGCCTGGGAATATTTGCCAAGCATAGGGGTAACCTCAGGAGGGTTTACATAAAATACCTGCCTTCCAGGGGAGCTAGTCATTACTGGTCTGGAGTTTCTACATCCCTAGCTCCTTAGTAGGCAGAAGCCTGCTGATCCCTAGCTCCATAGCAGGCAGTCTGCATTTCTCCATTCCAAATACGTTATGCAGTAAGGCTGCTCAAGAGACATTAAAACATCTCTAAATCATATGGTTCTTTTTTTCCACCATGAGCTTAAAATTGTTTTGAAGAGAAGCATATGACAGGATGGTCGTACTTTAAACTGTTTCTGGAGATGAAACGATTGCACCAGAGCAGACCCAGAGAAAGCAGAATATAGCCTGGCGCTCTCTGACTACCAATGAGTATTACTGCCCGGTTAGGCGTACAGGAACCAAAGATAAACTAAATTATTTACTGCACATACTTGAAAAGAATCTTAAAGATTGTGCTGCATTTCATGAAACCCTTTTATCAAGCTCCACATCCACAGCCATGAACATGTTAACTCTGAATTTGATACAGCATTTAATTGGGCCAGGGATCTAGCTTAGCTCCTGAGTGGACCTCTTGAGCTTTTGTGTTGGGAAAATCATTCTTGCATCTCATTTTTCTAATATTGTCTGTTTTCTGATAGATTCTTCTGTGTACTGAAATATTGAGAGAGCATTAACAAACACCAGTTTATTCAAAACTAGCTTGCTAAAGGTGCAATCAGTGAATGAGGGGTCCTATGTAAGTTGTCTTGAAAGCTAAATGAGATGTTTGAAAGTCACAGGAAACAAAGCCTACTCTGTTTTTTTTTTTTTTTCTGTAATAGATGCTGGAATATCTATCACACACTTATCAAGGGGAACATGAAGCTTTGAGAATCTGATTCTATGATGATGAATTTTACGTATTTCTGTGTGCAACACCGATGTCCCTACAGATTTCTGGAGTGATCTGAGATCTAAAATGTGTTGCATGACATCATTTCTCTTTCTACCACATATGTGACCTTAGAAAACATCTCTCTTTAGAAGGATTTTTTTTTGAGAAAAGTTTCTATTGCATTCATTCATGCTATGTGCAGCAGGTTTTTCCCTTTGTTTTAAGTACATCTTAACTTTTCTTAGGAGTAAAATTTATACCACTTGAAATTGATACATCCCAGTGCAAAGAAAAGATTTCTAGAAGCATTATCTACTCCTGATGATTTCAAGTATCTGAAATTATCTGTTTTAGAGAAAAGGAGATTCGGGGAAATCCCAAAATTAAGAAATGCCTTTGTGACTGATTTTTCAGACTTGCTCTTCCAATTGTCAAAAAAGGAAAGACTGAGCCCCTCTTAATATGTAATCCTCATGCTGATTGTGAAGAAGTAGCAAAATCAAAGGAAATATCTCCTCAAGGTACTCTCAATGAAGAGAAAAGTGGATTGATTTTTTGATTTTTTTGTCTGAAGCTTCAACCAGTCTTTGTGCTCTGCAAACGGAGGCACTAACATCTCTAGAAGAATGCAGGGTGCAAATTCCAGAATCTCTCATTCCTTCTAGCACAAATTTTACAAAGCTGTGCAGATATGTAGCACCCCAAAGCAGAGAGAAGTATTAATCCAGGAAAAGCTACTAAGAGAATCTATTTCAGAGAAACTTTATGTAGCTTTTTTTTTTTTTTTCCCCAAACGTTTCTTGTGAGTGCTTATCAGGCAGAAGAGAATCCCAGGGCAAAGACTGTTGTATTCAGTTTCAATCAGAGTGATGATCTTACTGTCCTGTTTTTGAATATGATAGGAGTACATTTTCTCTTGGTATTACAACGCCCTTTTCTAAGGAAGCAGCAGTAAGCTTTATCTGAGGCATGTTAATGAAGTTCTTCGACAGAAGCCAGACCTCACAGGGAATTTCTACCTCACTGTAATTCAGCTCTCAAAATAAATAAAAAAGGAATGAAGAGCTATATAGCCTTTTTACCTTTCCAAAGTATTTTTAAAAAATTTTATTCTCTAAAATACACAAAACATGAAAAATATGCAAAAAACCCTCCCAGGTGTGGAGTTAGTTCAGTTTGGCTGCCAGGTTTTGCTTACATAACAGTCCTAATGGTTTATCTTCCTCCAAATGTCCTCTTAAAAACAGTGTGATACTCTGTTAGAACAGTTTATAAATTATATGCTTCACCACCTCCCTTTGAAAAGACGGAGGAGTCACTGAGGAGTGAGGACACTGTCAGAGAGGTTAAGGAGTAGTTTAGAAGTTTCTGTCTCCACAGTGAGGAGTAGGTATTTCCATCTTCCACAGAAGAGACTCTAAAGCGCTTCAGCCAATTGCAACTACTGTAAATAGACTGAGTGCACAGAATGAAGTTGTCTGGAACCACGGGAGATAAATTGCACACTTCAGAAGATAAAAGAAGCTGGTTTCCATCCCTTTTCAGTGAGGTGATGTGACTGGGTAGGCTATCTCAAAGACCATCTTGCTCCATGCTATTTATCCTTCAGCTGCCTGAAAGTGGACTTTGCTCACACACTGGCTGGGAAGGAAGCTCCTTTGCTATTTTGCCTTTAGATGATATCTGACCTGCAGTCATTGCAGATATACCCAAACGCATTTTAAATTACTGTCAGACTGCAGCAGGAGGGAGCCCGGTGCCTGCTAAATGACAGGATATTTTACTTTTTTTGATGGGTGGCTTTTCCCACACTCCTCTGAGCTGTGCTACCTCAGCTAAACTGCTACTAGTGTATGAGATAACAGATAGAAAGTAGCTTAGTTAATTGCAAATAACCTGCAGGTGTGGTGCTTCAGATTTACTGTTTGTTTATCATTCTTGAAGAGAAATGGGAGTAAAAGTACTTTTTTGATGTTAATATATTTCTTTAAAATCTACTCCAAACAGAACAACAAAGGCCTGGAAGAGATTTGGGTCACTGATATTGGGTATTTCAAGACTCTTATGATGTAATACTTTTCTTAAAATTATTAGCCTGCACTTTTAAAACAATTAATTGTGTTCTCACTACTTGAATAAAAAGGAATTCCAGAATCTCACTGCTCTAATTTTGCAAAGCCTTTCTTTAAGACCCAGAAACAAACATTGTGCCATCATCTTTCAACTTAAATATATCTTTTGTTTCCTTATGCCTGTTTCTCAGATAATGTGCCGGTTGTGTCTGGCTAGGATGGAGTTAACATTCTTCACAGTGTCCTGTATGGTGCTGGGCTTTGGAATTGAGCCTAAACCAGTGTCGATAACACACCAGTTTCAGGTACTGCTGAACAGTGCCTGCACAGCGTTGAGGATTTCCTCTGTTTCTCATGCTGCCTTCCCAGCAAGCAGGCTGAGAAAGAGGCTGAGAAGAGACACAGCTGGGACAGCAGACCCTAGCTGACCAGAGAGATGTTCCAGGCCACGTAGTGTAATGCTCAGCATTAAAAGCTCAAGGAAATGAAGAGGAAGAGAGTGACATTCAAGGTTACGGCGTTTGCCAAGTAACTATGGCGTTTGTACAAGTAACCATTACACATGTTTTGCCAGAAATTCTTCATTCTTCAAGAAGGAAATATTTAAGGTGCAGGAGCAGGCCATCCTGGTGTGCCATAAAATGAGCCAGTGGAGAAGAAGACCAGCATGGGTGAACAGAGTTTTTGGCTGGAACTCAGGAAAAAAAGGAAAGTCTATGGACTATGGAAGAAGGGGCAGACAACTCAGGAAGACTACAAAGATTTGTGGGGCCATGTAGGGAGAAAATTAGAAGGGCCAAGGGCTAACTAGAATTTAATCTGGCTACTGCCAAAAAAGACAATTAGAAATGATTCTATAAATACGTTAACAATGACAAAAGAAGGACTAAAGAGAATCTCCATCCTTTATTGGATGAAGGGAGAACAGAGTGACTAAGGATGAGGAAAAAGCTGAGGTACTGAATGTCTTCTTTGACACAGTCTTTAATAGTAAGACCAGGTATCCTCTGAGTGCCCAGCCCGCTGAGCTGGATGACAGGGACAGGGAACAGAATGAAGCTCCCATAATCCAAGACGAAAGGGTCAGTGACCTGCTACACCACTTAAATGAACACAAGTCTATGGGGCCAGATGGGATCCACCCAAGGATACTAAGGAAGCTGGCAGAAGTGTTCCCAAGCCACTTTGAATCATTTATCAGCAGTACCAGCTAACTGGGGAGGTCTCAGTTGACCAGTTAGCAAATGTGATGTCCATCTACAAGAAGGGCCGAAAGGAGGATCTGGGCAACTACAGGCCTGTCAGCCTGACCTCAGTGAGAGGTAAGGTTATGGAACAAATCATCTTGAGTGGCATCACATGGCAAATACAGGACAACCAGGTGATCAGGCTCAGTCAGCATGGGTTTCTCGAAGGCAGATCCTGTTTGACGATCTGCCTGAGAGTAGAAAAGCTCTACAGAGGGACCTGGACAGGGTGGATTGATGGGCTGAGGCCAACAGTATGAGGTTCAACAAGGCTAAGTGCCAGGTCCCGCCCTTGGGTCACAAAAACCCCATGAAGCTACAGACTTGGGGAAGAGTGGCTGGAAAGCTGCTCAGCAGAGAGGGACCTGGGGGTGCTGGTTGGCAGCCAGCTGACAATGAGCCAGCAGTGTGCCCAGGTGGTCAAAAATCCCCACAAATCCCTGACCTGTATCATAAATGGTGTGGACAGCAGGAGTAAGGTGGTGATTGTCCCCTTATACCTAGCACTGCTGAGGCCTCGCCTTGAATATTGGGTTCAGTTTTGGGCCTCTCACTACAAGAAGGACGTTGAGGTGCTGGAGTGTGTCCAGACAAGGGCAACAAAGATGGTGAGTGTTTTAGAGCACAAGTTTTGCAAGTAGTGGCTGAGGCAACTGTGATTGTTTAGCCTGGAGAATAGGAGGCTGAGAGGAGAACTTACCACTCTACAACTACCTGAAAGGCGGTTGTAGTGAGGTGGGTGGGTCAGTCCGTTCTCCCAAGTAACAAGTGATAGGAGAAGAGGAAATAACCTCAAGTTGTGCCAGGGAGGTTTAGGTTGGATATTAGAAAAGATTTCTTTACAAAAAGGGTTGTAAAGCCCTGGAACAGGCTGCCTAGGGAAGAGGTTGAGTTACCATCCCTGGATGTACTAAAAGATGTGTAGATGTGGCTCCGAGGGACATGGTGACCTGGGTTTACAGTTGGACTTGATGATCTCGTAGGTCTCTTCTGACCAAAATGATTTTATGATTCAATGATTCTAAATGGCTAACCATCTGCCTAGCGATGGGAAGTAGTGGATGAATGCCTTATTTTGCTTTGCTTTGCACATACTGTGCTTCCTGTTGGCCAGCTGCTGGCCAAGGTCATCCACCAATATAGACAACAATCATGTCTTCTTACTCTCTTCCAGTCTTAATTTTTCGACTTCTTCTTAGAGCTGGAACACGCTCAGCCATTCCCCGCCAGTTCCACTTTTGAACCTTTTTTCTGCCTATCAACTGCCTTTAGATTGATAATTTTACAAGTTTCATTCAGTTTCTTTTCACCTCTGAGGAAAAATCTGAATTTTTTTGACACATTAACACGAATGGCAAAAAAAGGACCAAGAGGATCAGATTCAGAACGAAAACATAAACTTAATACCCTCTCCTTCTTCCTCTAGCTAAAGAGATTTCTAAATGCTTGCTTTCTGGAACATGAAGTTTGCTTGCTCTGTATTTTAGCTTTTTAATTACTTTTTATCAAGGAAGAACAGAATTTCTGTCAAGCCAAGATATTTTCTCACTTGGTAAAAAAAAAAAAAAGAGAAGGTCATATACTTCAGAAAATTACAGAAAGACAGTTTATGGGCTGTAGCAAGTAAGAACTACTGGTGTAAAAGATTATCAATTACTCATTTTCAACCAGCTATCTCACTGTATCCATTCTACCTACTATATTGTAGTGCATTTATCAACTTAATTCAGGCAGTTAGTCACTCGATTTTCTCATTTCATTATTATGTATAGAGAGCAATTGTTTTTGTAATTTTGGTAATAAACTATACTTAGACCTGATTTACCCTCCCACAACTTTAGGCTTCCCAGTTAAGTATGTAAGTTGTGATCCTTCTCAGTCTTCTCAGTACAAATATTTCCTTTACATTTGGTGGAAGAAGAAATGGAGCTGTCAGTGAAAGGCAGGCTGGGTTTTGGCCATGCTCATTACGACACAGAGAGGTAACAGTGACTGTTTTGAACTCTGGTACAGTTCTGGCAAACCTGGCACTGATTTCCTTTAACATACTTACTTGAAATTGAGTTCGAATTTTTCTAAAGTTTTTCTCCATCTGCTAGCTTGAAGCTTTGGAAGACTTTGAGCTTTCACATCTTCTCCCGATGTTAGTCAGAGTTACATATACAGCAGGTACACAGTGTACCTCTGAGGATTCAGGTTATTTGAGTGTAATTTTCTGTAGTTATTTTCCTAAGGAGGTGCTGGATTCCAAACCAGAGCAGAAATCAATGATAACAAGAGGTCGGTCTCCTAATAGTGTACCCACTATCTATAAAAGCACCCGTAAATCAGCTGTTTAAATGGCTGAATCTACAAAAGGCATTTAGAACTAATTTTAGGATTTTCATATAGTCCCTTGGACTATGCTGATGAAGAATTGTTAAAAGTAAATATCATGAGTTGCAGCCTTCTAGCACAACAGTTTCTACTCTGAATCCAAAATATCTTTGATTGCTTTTATTACTTCTTTCAGCAGCTTATACTTAATATCTCACTCCCTGTAATTATTTTTTGTCTTTATATTCTTCTGATTACTTCTAAATCAAAGGCATACTTTCTTTTCTGCCTCGAGAAATGTATATATTTTTTCATTGGAAATGTATTCTTGCTATTTGTTAAATATACTATTAGCTTCATCTCTGACCTTCCGTTTTTCAGCTATATTCCTTTTACTTAGTCTCTTGGATATAGCTAGAGTGTATATTTTCAGTTTTGTGCTTCTTTGTTCATCAACATTAGCCTTCTTTATTTCTGGTGTATTTTTAGCTAGATTACATGCATAACCCTTGGGCATACATTAATTTATCTTTGAATGTTTTCCATTTCCCTCTGTGTCCTTTATCTCTATTGATTTATCCTACTTGATTTCATCCTGTCCTTTTACATTCTGCTAAAACTCAGTCTTTGAAATGTAACATCCTATTTTTTTTTCCTTTTGTGGTTTTACCTGTGTCCTAATTACCACCCTAATTAGGTTATGAACACAATTGCTAAGAGCCCTACTTACTTCTGCAATCTACTTATATTTACCACATACGAATCTAGGCAAAGGTTGATTTTTTTTCCCCTCTGAATTCTTCCTTTTTTCCTACTGGATATATAGTATAATGCTGTGCCTTAACCACAGAACTAATACATCTCTTGACTTATTTATCTTATGCAATGAGCCTAAATTTACTAATTCAGAACTTCAACACTTTGTTTTAGATTACTCATCTCTTCTCATATAATTTTGTGTTTATAACTCCTATATGTTGCTATGTGTTTTTTCAACTGGAAGCTATGAATTTGTTTTTCTTCTTCTTTTTTTTTTCTTTTGCTCTAGGCTCATTTTAAAACATGACAAATAATCTCTGCTGTCACATTTTCAAGTATAAACTATGCTTATAATTTTCTTACAAAAAAGGTTACAACCCCATTTTCCTTTTTATTTTTTTAAACTTGTTTTAAATTCAAAATTCAAATGACACATGCATAAAATTGTTCTCCTTTCCTTCTCCTTTGACTTTCTAATTTATATCAGGTTTTTGTATAAATTCGTTTGACTTTCTGATTTATATCAGGTTTTTGTATAAATCCTTCGTAGACTTTCATGGCATTCATCTAATCAATCTGGAATTAATTGTATCACATGCCTTTTTAATTTTTATGTGCTTGACAGACTTTGTCATTGTAATTGCCACGTATGGGAAAAAATTCAAATTGTTTAGGAATGTACTAGGGTATTGTACAGCGTTAGGGTAATGAAAATTCAAGTTGCAGTCACCTATATACTAGGAATAGGTAGATCAAATACTTGATGCTTCTATGAGAACTAACGCATGGTTACAGCAACACACTCCTCCTGCAC
>WEIS01081618.1:0-62130 GCA_013389965.1 Todus mexicanus
AATAAAGAAAGAAAGAAAAAGACTGAAGAAGGCAAGTATTACGTTGCTATACTATGAAAAGAGGAACAAGGGCATTGGAAAAAGAAGTGTTGTACCCGAAGTTGAACAAAGGGCACACAGCAAAGCAAGTGTTAAACCCAAACTTTCAGAGCCTGGAGTCTGACCCTCCTGATAATAACTAGATGAACTTGGATGAATGTTACCTCTGCCTTAAGGATATGTGTTCCCATTAGTCTGTAGGTTGCATATAAAAGGCTACCTCTGGAAAAAATTTGACAGCGTGATGGATGCAAAAAGGCTCACAAGATGTAAGCTTTTCAGAGATTTCTCTGGGCTATTATCATTTCATACTGTAACTATCAAGACGCCTTTGCAATATCAGGATCTTGAAACAGTTCACATACATTTTTGCCTTTTAAAATACCACAGCAAGTACCTAATCAAGAGAAACATATGAGAGACTTTAAGAATTCCAGAAGATTTGAATGGTTCATATAGGGGTGAATTTACTAACTCAGTAGACAAAATATATAGTTACCTTAACTATAAAAACATAGGAGGAATATCGGTGCATATAATTATTAGAGTCTCAAAGTGAATCTTTTCTCCTGCTGAATACACATAGTCCATAAACTCAACTGTTTTTTCCTTTTTGAGTAGCATTGATTCTTACATACGTTTGTATTCTAACTGTATTCAGTCCATGGCCCCAGAACATGTAGGTAACAATATTGCAAAATATAAAATCCTGACTAAAAATAAAACAAAGGTTATTTTACAGAGCAATAGAAAAGCTGAGAAAATCCATTTCAGAGCATGAGGGTGCAGTATGAGTTTTAAAATGATCTAGGAGAAACATTCTTCCAGCAAAGGGTCTGTTGAAAACAGAATCATATCATTCCATTTCATGTTCAGAGGTTCTGTCTGAGTAGAAGAACAAGTAGTAGGTTATTGGATTTGAACTCTCAAGCAGAATTCATGAAGGGAAGGGCATTTGGAGTTCAAAGATGGATTTGCCAGATACAATTACACCTGCTATTTCAACTCTTAAAAAACCCTAATCTTTGATTCTAAATGATAGACAGCATCTGGTGTCCTAAATATTTGTGTCATAGCAGTGCTATTGAAGAGTCACTGAGCCAGTTGCAGCAGTAATACTCTCCTTTTAAATTACAAACTCCAGACTAATTTACTTAAAAATGTGAAAATAAAAATGAGATATAACAGTTCTTTTAAGTGGTTAGATATAGTATCCACATTTACTTCTACTATACTTTGGGTGCATAACATCGTTAGTAAGGTGCATTCAGAAATATTTTTTTACTGTTTTTTTACATCGTGGGCTAAACACTGATGTGCAGTAACTAACAGCTGTATACATCAAAAGAGCAAGAGCAGGATTTGGGCCACAGCATTTAGAATTATGAGCTGAAAAGTAAATATGAAATACATTATTCTGTTTTAATCCTTTGTCTCATTTTGCACATCTAGGCGTCACGCCAGAATTAAGCCTAGGAGGCCTAGAAATTGGAGAATAATCAAGCATATGTTCTTTGATGGAAGGGAAGCCTCAGAGTAATTTGTTGCTCTGCAATCCCAGCAACAAATCATTAAATTCTTATGCTGCTGAGGTGACTTGATCTGCCGGTGCCAGCGCAGAAGTCTCCATCCAGTCCCTCCCACCACCCACCTTTGCTTGTTGATGAGAAGCATGTGGACATACTTCTGGTGTGTGGCACACATCCAGAGGCTCTGTGCGCGTTGTCAAGACAAAGGTGGATGTGAGGTTGTAATTCTAGACCTCCATCTGCACCTGAGAAAGCTGAGTGCTTACCTACCTGAGCTCATACTGCGTCCTGGAGCTTGCAGCGTTCCGTCCCTTATGAACTATATGTAAAACAGGCAAATCTTAACAGTACGCACAAATAAGGGAGAGGCAGCTTTGATGACTATGACAGGTTGCAGTCAGGCTTCTGTAAAGTCACTGTGCTACTATTTGGCGTCATCATCTTCTAGATCGTCTGTATAATACCCTGCATTTAACTCTCAACTTCTATTGAACAGGATGGCTTGCGAAGATTATCAGGGAATGAATACATATTGTCAGCAAAACGTAAGTTTTCATTTGGCATTTACTGGAATATTAAAACATGCTAAGGAATTTAAGAAACAGGGAAATGTGGTCAGATGTTCTTCTTTATAATCATTGTTTAGTTTTATTTTTAAGCATTGTTCTGCAGCATTACTGAGCTTTATAGAAAGGAGAGTTGACAATTGTTACTACAGAAAACATACACATTGAGTAAAAGTGTATCTCACGGTTATTAATAGTGATCTGCAAATATATTCCTCCGCAGAAACTCATCAGGTGGCTGGCAGTTTGATCTCTCCAATCTCTCTCAACGACATACCCCCGCAGATAACCCAGGCCATGGAAAATGAAGAACACTGGGATTTTGATATCTTTGAACTTGAGGCTGCCACCCATAAAAGGTCAGTAAACTCAAGAGCTCATAAATTGAAGTTGCTGAAAACTGACTTAAAGAGCTGATAGCAGGATGACATTTAATTTCTCTGCCTGTGGTTTTAAAGTGGAATTACTTTTATTTTCTAAGTCAAATGTTTGAAATCTCCTCACTGTCATTTCTAAGTGTATATGAACCCATTAAATATCTTCTGTTTCAACATACATTATCTCCTGGAGATTCCCAGTGGATGTAAGTGGAGATTATATATCTTCGATATGGTATAATAACAAAATAATAGAAAAGTTCTACAAATCAAATTGTTGTCATGTGGGGATTCAAATTCAAGTTATGGCCAACTACGCACAGAGTCAACATGCTGGTCTCAATTTGATCAGTTGATACAGATCATGTTTTATTTTCTCTCTATGTAATTGGGTCATTTTTATTCCTAAACAGTTCAAATACAGCTTTTCAGCAGAATTCCCAATGCCTTTCTCAGGGATTAGAGGAAGGTCTTTATTCAGAAATCTTGGCAGGCTACATTTTCTGTGAAAATGAACTGAAGAATATTTAGTGATAAAAAGTAGGTCATACCAATTTCCATCACAGAAGTTTTCAATAGCAGATCAGCAGTTTGGGTAAGCCTGTACTTCATTAGTAGTAAATGCTTCTACTAAGACTGTAAATTGATCTTTTTGTTTAAATTGCTGTTTTTATTTTCTGATGCCTATCTGAAGTTGTTCTTTGGGTCTAGTTTCATGTATCAAGCTTTGTCTTAGCTTAAAGCTTCTATGAGACACTCATTTGGAGGCTAGATCCTGCAATGAACTGGCTATCTTAAACCCTCGTCAAATCCCAGATCCGCAAGAGCTTTGAAAGGTATTCAGAAACAATGTCTAAGAAAGGTATTAGGCATTTAGTTAACATATATGCACTTCATTTTCAGACCATGGTTTTGTGAGAAAAAAAAATGGAAAAAAATTCAGGTCTCTAAAGAGATTTTATTGTAAGTGAAAAAATTTGCATCCAGTTACTTTAAGGCTTTTTTGCTTTGTTACATTTCAATTTCTAATGAAGTGCTCTAGATACAATAATAAAATAATTTTTAAAAAGTCAAAATGTAGTCAGTCTGTGTGATTTACAACATCTAATAAACACATCAAAGCAGGTTAAGAATTAATTATTCCACCCAACATGCATGAGATCAGCAGAGGGTTTTTTCTGTTCTTATTGATTTGGAGAGACCACAGAGGGACAAAGGAGGTACTTTGTTGCCTTGTACTCTTATAAAAGGTATTATCATTATGATTGCTTCCTGCTGTGTTTAAATAAAAGCAATTCATTTATTAAGAGAATGAAAGTCATTGTCAATGAATGACAAGTATGAATATGTTCCTAGTATTGTCTTCAAGTCCAAGCAGACATATGGCAGTAAAGCCAAGACACTGTATTCAATGTAAGGCATGATTCTGAAAGTGCNNNATAAGAAAACCTCCTTTTAAAACAAAACTTCCTCATCTAGTTAAACTTCCTCAGATAGGTGAGCTAATGACACAGTTATTTTTGTGACCGTACATTCCAAATACAGCTTTTACGTAATACATCACCATATCTTCTGCCTTGCAATGGTAATTTTGCAGAAGACTCCTGGGACAGTACAGGCCATAAAATAAGTTTAGTGCTTCCAAAGCTATGTCACCTTCTGGACAAGATGCCCTGAAGCTTCAAGAGACTGCACGGGAGGAGAGTACTGAAAGTTTACTTGTTGAAGTTCCTTGTGCCATAACACTCATTGGCTCATGAGAACCACTGACAACCAGAAGAAATCAGAGCAGCCTTTGTTCTCACGTGCCCAGAGGGCAGACGGGAGAAGGGGAGTTAAACCAGTGCTTTCCTGTGTATGTGGTGCAGTGGCAGTACATGTTTCTGAGTGGTGATTTTGGGGAAAAGTTTTTACCCTGAATTGGTCTGCCTAAGGATAGTGCTAGTGATGGGCACCCGGCTGAGATATCTGTGACTGTAAACAAGCTTCTGATGGCTCATTAAAACTGTAGTAAGTCCCTTGACCTGGAGCTGCAGCTCATTAGTGTTCTCTGCAGAGGCTGGCTTACAAATACGATATGCCAAGTGGGAATAGAACTGCACTGGGTATTTGCAGCCCCTGATTTGCTAGAGGTTTAGGTGGTGTTCCGAAGAATATCTATGGAAAACAGACAAGATCTGGATTCATTTCAACGCTACAGAAGCATGACTGCCTCCTCCTTTTCCAGAATGTTATTTCCATTTCTCTGTAGGCATAGGAAGAGGAAAAAATATTGGAGCAGCAGAAGGAGCAGAATCAAAGCTCAAAATTCTCTCTTTGACTTTTCAGAGTTACAGCCCAGATGCTTTTATGTTGTCCAGAGTTCAACTTAGCTCAAATGCACACTAAGAAGATTCTTTTTTTTCAGTGACTTGAACTTGGTTCTTGCCTGGGAAAATTTTCTCGCTCCCAAACTGAAGCAGCATTCTCAGAATAATTCCCACTTCTGTGCCATGGGGTTAAGATGACAATGTTAGAATCATTGACCTGAAGTTTGGGGTAAAGGTGCTATAAATTGCTGCAAAGTTTGCTATGTCTGACTGGGGAAATAAGTGACAGATACACTACTGGCCACTTCCCATCTGCACAGGTCCTTCTCAGCCAGATTGAGCTCTGGTCAGTGTGTCCCTCTGAGGAGAACCTGTTCTAAAAATCTTTCTCCTAACTTCACACCACAGTAATAGAATCCCATGAGCAGCAGCTGAAAGGAAGAAGAAGGAGGCTAACGCATGGCAGACAATGCTAACTATGAACCTAGAAATAATTCTTAGCCTTTTCTTGTCCTCCACAAGACCCTCTTGACAGTCCTCCATTAATGATATCCTAGATCCGTCAAAGTCAAGTCACTGCATTAATCTCAGGAGGTGTGAAGTAGGGTAGGGACTGTCTTTTCACCTACCAAGTCTAAACATTCTGAATGGTACTGGCAAAACTAATAGAGAATTTAGAGCTTAATTTCAAGTTATTTGGAATGAAACTTGTCTGCCCTGCTCCAAATTGAACCAGGAACATTTCTCCTCTTGTGTCTCTTTCATTTTATTAAAAATTTTAACATAGTTGTTTTGTATCTGTGATCTGTCACAAAAAGCCAGCATAAACACAGTGTAAAAGCTAGTTTCCAAATGTACACAATGTATTTCTGAGATGCTTGGCTCTTTTCCTCCTTTATGCTATTAATACAATATTAAAACGTAAGTATGAAATTCTAAACATCAAATCGTTTTCTATTTCATTCTAGGACAGTTATTGGAAAAGATAAAGCAATGACCAATGTAAGCAGACATAATGCATGGAAAGCACTAAGAGAACCAGAATCGGATACGGAAAGTATAGAACAGTATGTCATGTAGTTTTTCCATGGATCTAAACCATCAAGTATTCTTCATAGTATCATATTCATTTTGGGGCTGTAGCCCCAGGACATTGTTACTATAGAACTGGATATATGGGAAACATTCCTTATATATTGTAAACCTAGCCAGCGTGTAAGCAGAATGTGATTAGGACACATTAAATTTTTTAAAAAAAGAAAAAAGTCTGGTGGAGATAGAGTATTTTTTAGCCAAATAGCCAAACTCCAATTGAGAGTGGTTCCTGCGTTGTTAAAAAACACAAACTAATTCATTATTTGTCTTTAATTTGATATACTTTGTCAAAGGTGTGGCTAAGGCAAAATTCAAGACACACGAAATGGCCAAAAAAGTCATGCAGTGTTCAATGAAGCTTATAATGAATTTTCCATTGCTCTGTCTAGAACATCTGACCCTTACTGATCTGCAGAGTTCTGGCTTTTATTCCTCAGCAACTTGGCTTAATCCTATGGACAGAGTAGGGTTTCTAATGAGTCTGCCAGGAAAACTAAGCATCCTTCTATTTTCAGCAAACTTTGGATCCAATTGATGAGGTTGCCGCCCTCATTGCTGCCACAGTCCATGACGTGGATCACCCAGGAAGAACAAATTCTTTCCTGTGCAATGCTGGCAGTGAGCTAGCAATTCTCTACAATGACACCGCAGTGCTGGAGAGCCATCATGCTGCCCTGGCTTTTCAGCTCACCACTCGGGATGACAAATGCAATATATTTAAAAACATGGAGAGGTAAGTTTAAAACCCAGGGTCCTTGGCTGCCCACTAACATTTCTCACTTTCCTCTGTGTAACATAAGATAAAGCAAAGAAGCAGCCTAGAGGAGGGCAGTGCCTTAGGGATAACAGTCCACAGCCCTTGTGGAAGTTTGATTCTAAAACTAGAGTGCTTCTGCCTGTCTTGCACAAACTTAGGAGTAATTCCGTGGTTTCTGTTCCTCCTGTGGATCAAAAGGCAGACCCTATCTAAGGAACTTAGTGTAAAGCCCAATGTTAGCAAGTCTAGAAGAACCGTTTTGTGTCACTGAGCATAGAGCACACGCTATGGCTGAATGGGTAGATGTTTGCTGGATAGAACAAAGATAGAAAGTCACAAAACATCAGTCAAAAATTAAATGCCTTGTTGCAATGGGAACAATAGTGAAAGACCTGTTGTTCTTCCAGCCCTAGAAAGGCATTTAGAGTGAGGATGTGACCATTGCCTTGGCCCTCTCAAGATACACCAGAAAAGCATTGCTGAAAACTTGGCTGGAGCCTGAGCCATGGCTAGTGTCTATGCTAAGAGTCTTGGGAACACACTGGTTTGACATGTCTTGGCAGTGCTCCTGAGTAGCTGGAATCTCTGTTTCTGCCCAGCTCTTGCACTGTTTCTCCTAAAGATCTAGTCATGCCTCTAGCATATGTGTCTGCACACCAAAGGGTACTTTGTCCAGCTACAGTATCACAGTATCGCCTAGGTTGGAAAAGACCTAAAAGATCATCCAGTCCAACCTTTAACTCTAATCTTTATCACCCCTAAGACATATCCCCAAGCACTTATTACTGTCCTTTCTTTCCCCAGCACCTCTCTTCAACACAAATGGTCTGTAGCATTTTTATTAGGTTTGTTTTAGCAAGCAGCCCTTTGTGAACCAGCCAGCATTCTTAATTGTTTCCTTCTTTAAACAGGAATGAGTATCGAACCCTTCGCCAAGCCATTATTGACATGGTCTTAGCAACAGAAATGACAAAGCACTTTGAGCATGTCAACAAGTTTGTCAACAGCATTAATAAACCCTTGGCAGCGCTAGAAGAAAATGGGGTAAGTGACACTGCAAGTCCTCCTTAAAATGACTAGACAGGGACTGGGAACCTTTGGCAGTAGGAAATCCCCACGTAGCACTCTGAGAAATTTCACTAGAAATGTGGAAAGGCGAGACTAGAAATGTGTCACCTCTGGGTTTGAATGCCCTTCTGCTTAACATGGTCATCACATATTTTGAGGGTGAGTGGGACTCACTCGAATCTTATTAATATTGCAGTGCTAGGGTGATGTACTTGGGACCAGAACTTGAGCTGTACATTTTCCTATTAAAAAAGCCATTTTGATGAACCCGGTCACTCCCGTGGAGAGGGTTCTAGTGGCAAGACGTGGCTTTGTTGTCGGCCATTTCTGCACAGGAGCCAAGGTTTGCTTCAGAACAGAAGCTGAATCACTCCCTCCCTCCCAACGGGAACTGCAAAAGGGCAGCTCTGTTGACTGCCATATGGTGCATTCTCGGCAAATAAGGGTCCTCAGCCTTCAGTGCTGCCTGGCAGCATTCATGGGGTTTCTGTCTACTTTCTTTAAAAAAAAAACCCCACTATTTCTTTTGTTACCAATCAAATCAGAGTAGGATAATGACCAAAAAAAAAATAAAAATCTTAAAGCCAGCGTTCCCTTACCTCTCGCTTCTTCCCAGTCTTAACTTTACTCCTGATTTTCTCTACCTCCTCCCCTTCTGTGGCACAGGGGGACAGGGAATAGGTGTTTGGGGTCACCTTGTCACACGTTGTTTCTGCCACTCCTTCCTCATCAAGGGGAGGATTCCTCACACTTTTCCCCTGCTCCAGCATGGAGTCCTTCTCACAGGAGAAAGTCCTCCATTAACTTCTCCAACATGTGTCCTTCCCATGGGCTGCAGTTCTTCACCAACTGCTCCAGCATGGGTCCCTTCTGCAGGGTGTAGTCCTTCAGGAGCAGATTGCTCTGGCGTGGGCTTCCCAAAGAGTCATGGCCTTCTTTGGGCACTGCCACCTGCTCCAGTGTGGGGTCCTCCAGAGGCAGCAGATGGATATCTGCTCCATCACTAACCTCTACAGGCTGCAGGGGGACAACCTGCCTCACCACTGTCTGCACCGCAGGCTCCAGGGGAATCTCTGCTCCTGCGCCTAGAGCACCTCCTTCCCCTCCTTCTTCACTGACTTTGGGATCTGCGTGGGTGTTTCTCTCACATCACTCTCCTTTCTCTGCTGCAGGTTTTCTAGCAGGATTTTATTTTTTTTTCCTTCTTAAATATGTTATCACAGAGGTGCTCCCACTGTTGCTGATTGGCTCAGCCTTGGCCAGAGGCGGATCTAACTTGAAGCTGGAGAAGCTTCTAGCAGTGTCTCACAGGAGCCACCCCTGTAGCCCTTCCCCCCGTTACCAAAACTCCGCCACACAAACCGAGTACAGTATCATATAGACATAATCAATAGCCATCTGGAACCCCATGGACACAATGAAATTGCCTGTTAAAGACTCATTCTGAAAAACCACACCAGTTTCAATAACAGCTTCAAACAGCAGTTTTGTTGCCAGGAAGAGCAGCGTATAATTTCATTGGAATGTTTTTTTGCAAAGAGAAGCTTTTCAGAAATGGTTTTTAAAAAGTTTGCATTGGTGGCAAGGTCCTGTAGGAGCTGTAATGGTTTTCTGCGTTTTATTACCATGTTTTAAGAAAGACACATTTATGACTGTTCTGTGTAATGGGGGAGGGCAGTCATTTATTATCTAATTATCTGAAGGTGGGAGGGAACTGGGTCTTGTTCCTTCACCCATCAGAAGCAGACTGGAGCTTAACTGGAGGAGAGTAGCTTCACCCACAGGAGTATATGCTAGAATTGGCTTTGTTCTTGGCACCCAGTGATGCTAATGAGAACTATGTGAATGTGCAGCCGAAGTCCCAGTAGGATACTGGTTTTACTGACCAAACTAGGAGTAACGCTGCCAAGTCCTCAGCTGGACGGCCTCTCTGGGTGAGTGCAGCAGTATGAGTGGCTGCTGCTGGGTGTAATGCACCGCGCTGACTGACCTTGTGTATAACTCTCTGCTGCACCTGGTCCTGCTGGAGGGCTCTGTACCAGCCTGGTTCAGTGCACACAGCCCCTTCTCCCAACTCGAAGAATTGCTATGCAGCAGTTTTCTGAGCAGCAGCATCCATCCAAAGAGCCAAACACCTCTTCTTGCCTGTTACGAGAGCTGAATAGCAGCTGCTGCTGCTGAAGAAAGGAGTTTGGACCTGTATAGTGACAAGGTAAAAACAAATACAGTGACCTATAGAAATTAAAGTTTAATTCTGCCCTTGAGCCCCACGAGCTGCAAGGAAGTAATCTGCCTCACAAGGCGTTTGCAATTCACAGCAAATTCTGCCCCAGGATGGAAAGAAAGACCAAGGCTATATAATTTTTATTGAAAACAAGAAGCAAAATGTTTCCCTTCTTTTAGTTGGGAGTTTTTCAGTTCAGCAGGTTCCTATTAAAAGGCCTGTAATGTGTGAGCGGGCAAACGAAATCATTTGCTGTGCTTGTTACTAGCAGAACAACACTGGCAGATCCTCTTTCAAATCTGGTTGTATATCTGGTTGCAGCGGCAGCCTGTGTTTCCTGGCCTGGTTTCCAGTCATGGCGGTGACTCAGTGCAGTGTTTGCAGGCTGAGCTGCCAACTGTGTGTTCCAAATGGGACAGCTTCGCTTATTTTTTTTAATTTATTATTTTTATACATATTTGTTCAAAGAGCCATGCTGAGAAGCTGCTCTGTTTGTTTCCTTTCTTCTTTTGTTTCGTAAACTGAAAAAAATCCTTTCCAGCTCCAGCATCCTTTATCCTCCCATTTCCCTTCATGATGTCACCTAAGCCTATGACAGGAAGCCAACATCTGACATGCACAGACACCTCTGCTCTCTAAGCAGGATGCTGGGACTAAGCACAGTTAGCACATTTTATTCCCAAGACATCCGCATCCAGCAAGTAGACTGTGCCCTTGGTTTGAACAGATCACAGAAGCGAACATCCTTTCTTGATTCCTGGTGGTTTCCCTACTAGGATATTCTCTACTACCGTTAACTGAATGATCTCTAATAATTTTCCATCATTAATTTCCATGCTTGTATTTTTGGAACGTCCATCACTTTCTTTTGGCTTTCTCTTACATAATTTTGCCGTGCATTTGGAGATATATGCACCTCACGTGGCTTCATCTGTATCTTCTGTTTCACATATCTGAAAATAAGGGGAAAAGAAATGGTTTGGGAGTTTCATTTTGGTGAGAACTGGGGAGCTGCTCAGTTACTTCCTTTAGGAAGAACTTTCTTCCCCACAAGAGCTTTCTTCTGAAAAATATGTCCTAATAAAAGGTCGGAATGTTTCTGCTCCTTTGTATCTCCCTCTCCGTACAAAATACTGCACATTATTATCATTATTGTCGCTGTTATTTCTTCACTACTCTGACTAGAGACCAAGACCTTGTTAGGTGCCAGAAAAGTCTAGTACAGTCCTTGCTTCAATGAGTTTCTATTCTGAGTAGACGGTAGTTTAAATTTCTGTACCTACCCACCCCTAAAGAGTCAAGTAATAATGTTGTACTTATAGGGAATTTTAAAAGACATTTTAATCCAGAATCTCTGTCCTTTGGAAGCTTACTTCATCAGAGCTCCACAGAAAATAGCTTCTAATCTGGATCATTGGAGCCTTTACTCATATTAGCTGTATACTGGCTCCAAATATAGAGTACTGTTGACGCTCTTCTATGTGCAGCTTGGGAACCAAATATAATCTGTGTGTGGGCTGAAAACTTTCCTAGACTTGCAGAGGAAAGACGAGGCTGTTCAGAAGCATATTTCTAATGTATTGCTTTAATACTGATCAACTCTCAGAAAGCAAAATTCCCAGTCAGGTCAGAGATTGATGGGCTAGCATGGGTCCAGTAGAAGGGAATCAGGAGCATGCCTGGGAGGCAGTGTGGGATCTGACTCTCCTAACAGTAACAGTGCCGTCAGAATGACTGATGCTCACGCTGATGAGGTTTGCGTGCAGAGGGTGACCATGCATCTCCAGTCAGTCTTGGTTGGTTGTTTTTTTTTAAACCAGCTATTCCACTCTTAATGTGCAAGTCCATTAATCCTTGGATTTCAGCAGAGAATTACATTTTTCTGCCTACACAGTGCTCATCACTATGTGTGTAGTGATGAATGAATCCTTTCCACACTTTTAAGGAGGCCGATAAAGCACAGAGGGATTAGATGACTTGCCCAAAGATGCCCAAGAGATCTGTCACAAAGGCAGTGACTGAATCCAGCAACTGGAGTTCAGTGCTAGTTCAGAGCTGTGGCTAACATTCATAATCCCCCTGTAAATTTGGTTGGCTATCAAATATGGTAGCCAGTAGCAGGACTGATCCCTGTAGGATCTACTGAAAGCATTCCCAAGGCTCAAAGCTTTTGTGCGAGTGCACCAAGACCTTGCTAATGGATTATTTTCAATTCTTAAATGTTACAGAATAATGGTGATGGAGAGTCAATCAAAACTGTTCTTACGTCTCCTGAAAACCGTATCCTTATCAAACGCATGTTGATAAAGTGTGCTGACATTTCCAATCCGTGCAGACCCATAGAGCAGTGTATCGAGTGGGCTGGACGCATCTCTGAGGAGTACTTTGCACAGGTAAGGCAGCTAAAATGGGCTGCTGAAATTCCAGGTGAGCATATCTTTAAAAGGGTAGAGAAGGGTGCGTATACTGCCAGCATCCCAGAACATCTAAGGCTGCATTATGTAATGTGAAAAATAACAACTTTCATATTTTAAATGACGGCATGTTATTCATACAAGACTAGATGCCTCCAGACAGATGAAAGCTGACAACTTCTACAGTTTTCAAAAAATTTAAGCTTTCAAGTTGTTCATTTTGGAGCTGGACTTTTGGAATATTGCCTGCAAATCCCTTCCCATCACAAGTAGCAGACGAAGGGTGCCTTCTGTGTACCTACGTGCTGGCCATGCCTCGAGAATAGCATCATCGTGTCCTAGTGTTGGCATGGGAAAAGCAGTCACTCCAAGAAATGTTGCAAGACTTGTAGCACGCTGTGCTGCAGAAAGGTTTTAGGAAGATGTGGCAAAGGAGAGGGCAGAGTGATTATTCTAGATGATAGGCCAAATACTGCAACTGGGACTTGGTACCTCAAGGAGGGAAAGAGGATAGAAAAGGTATTTTGCCATCTGGGAGTCACTTGCATCAGAGATTGAAAATGGTTGAGCATCTTTTAGCTCTGAAGTAGTCATAACTTAGTAATGTGTGAAGTTACTTAGGGTCAGCTTTGCATGTAGATGCAGAAAGTAAATGTTTTGTGGGGAACACTGGAAGGCACTATTTGTCTGCTATTTTGCTGAAACCTAGATGACTAGACACTTAAGATTAAATTGCTGCTGCTTGAGATTTATTCAGGTTCCTCTGTTTATTTAGCAGCTGCACACTCTAGTCAATGCCAAACAATCTGTTGCAAAAAGAAGCCCATTAACAGAATGTGTCTTAGGTGAATAATGACGAGTGTTTTTTACAGACTGATGAAGAAAAGAGGCAAGGTTTACCTGTTGTGATGCCCGTTTTTGACAGAAATACTTGCAGCATCCCCAAATCCCAAATATCGTTCATTGATTACTTCATTACCGATATGTTTGATGCGTGGGATGGTAAGCAAAACTCTTCTATATTTCCTGACAATAACGATTTTGTGAACATTTGAAACTACTGTGTTATAAAGTTGCTTTCTTATGGCTCCTAAAAAAGGGGGAGAAAAGGGCAGATTTCTGCAGTTCAAGGAAGCTTAATAACATCATTATTGCTTAGAAGCATTTTGATATTGCTGCAAGCCATTCTTGTAGCTTCCCTTTAATATACTAGATGCAGAAAGTGTTTAACTTTCTTCATTTTAAACTTGCTTCTCTGTAAATGGTGAACATATACTCCTTGATGGCACTTTGGGCACAGTCATTTTGTCCGTGTTAATACCAGTTATTCTTCAAGACAAATTTCTGCAGTCTGGAATCGGCTTGGGGGAGCAGCTGTTTCCTTCCAAGTGCTGCCTCTGTGGTAAAAGTGGTCAGAAATGTGACTCTCCTGAATGCCAGATCATGACATGTGACTGGGATTTGATGAAATAGAATAATTACAAGCATAATTAGCTATGCCCCTCCTGGAAAACTGGGTCCCTTTGCTGGGACTTACAATACTAGTATTAAGTAGACTTAGAGAACTGTTCTCAGTGGCCTGGCTGATAGATGAGTGACAAGAGCTACGGAGCCAAAACCATTTCAAGGATCGGTATGACAGATTCAAGCTTTCCTACTTTACACAGTTGCCCAGACATTTCAAGTGATATTTAAGCAGACAGAACCATGTGACTGTTTCAATTCTGCAAACTAAATACACTCTGCCCTTTCTTCCCTAGCATTTGCAGACCTGCCAAATTTGATGCTGCATCTGGATAATAACTTTAAATACTGGAAAGGACTAGATGAAAGGAAGCTGCGGAGCCTTCGACCACCACCAGAATAGCAATTAGACCATGGTGTGTAATTTACTAACCAGATGCATATTTATTCAAGCTCACTTTTATTCATGTGATTTGAGATTTGTTTTGGTCTCTTCAGTATTACAGTTAGGCTAGCCCATGCGCTTGGGGAACTTTCAAATTCAAGAGAGCATGAGGTCAGCAATTGACTTCCACAAACTACCGTGTGTGGACTCCAATGAAATAAGCCTACCAAGTGGAATTACACTGGATTGCTGCAGTACTTGTACTGAAGAGGGTTTATCAGTGAACATATTTTTGCGGTATCTTCATACCAGTATGTGAAGCTGGAAGACCTTGAAGAATCCTCATAAAAAGGACATTCACTAGAAGAGTTTGCTTAATCCTCAATCCTGCAAGTGAAAAAGAAATATCTATTAATAGAGACTCACAGCTTTTATGAGAAAGCTACATGCTTTTTATAAGCACTTAAGACAGTTACATAGAACAATCAGACATTTAAAATGCAACTCCCTAAGAAGGAATTTTTGATCTATGAAAAATAGATGTACTCTATTTTTTCACATCACAGAAGGTGCAATCATTCACTTCTGAGCACTACTGAAAGTGAGTTCTCTTTAAGAAATTTAGTAGCAAATGTAAAAAATAACACAAGAATTTTTGAGGTTGATCGTTAGCATCTATGATTAAAATGATACATTTTATTTATTTTGTTAGATGTTCAATATTTTCTATGAATTTATAAATACTTAAAAAGCCAAAGCCAACTTTAGATGCATTACAAATTTACATGATTCATACTCATTAATATACATTTAATTGATGTACAGACCTTTTATTTTCATAATGCAAATACAAAATACTATACAATGATACATTTTTATTGCACTGTAAGGATAGATGTGTATGTTTAAATATTGTCTGATTTATGTTAATTAAAATAAGTTTTATTGAAAAGGTCTCACTTGAGAATAGTAGAATAAACAAGAAATGTGTACTGTCTGAGCACCAGAACTGCGGTAGTTCTCCCACAAACCAGTGACAACCACCTGATCTTCCCTTGGCTACAAAAATAATAATAATATTATGTTGGAACTTTTTGTTTTCTCCCATGAAATTTAATGACTGAATTCCCTGTCAAAGTCTGCCTTATTTTATATAGTATTTCTACAAAGCATTCCACAGCGTATCTGAAGAGGTAAAACTAAACATTGAACGAATTTCAACATTTTATAGCCTACGTATTTTCCTCTGCCGTGAAGGAAGCGGAACATAGAACCACCACCAAACCCCTTTAACTCCAGAAGTTTGTAAAGACTGTGTACATTCACAATTTGAATGAAACCTTCATAGCAAACACCAGAAAATAATAAAATGTATATTTTAAGAAGTTTCAAAGTCCTAGCCATTTCATTCGAAACCCATATTTACTTTGTAGTTTGCAGGCCAACAGATACATGAAATTCTTTGAAAAATATCTAAGATGCTTGCTGCCTGGGGAAGGGCAGAGTTGAGGGGGTTTGTCTGGCATAAGGGTGATGAAAGGTGGTAAATGGCTGTCAAGTCCCTGTGTTTGCGCCTGCCCTTGGAAAGCCCATCAAACCCTTGTGTGCCCTTGGACAAGTCTCTTCACAGCTAAAAGCAGCTCCATCCTGTACTTCACTGAAGGACTAGAAGAGCATTCTGCCAGCCTTGCCAGTAGGCCAAAAGGCACTCCAAAAGCACCTAAAGAATTGCTGACCATTGTTAGTGCAGAGCCAATTGACTTTAGAGACATTTTGAACCACTCCTGAAGAAGCTCAAGCAGTGGAGAGGTGGATGATGGAGCCATCTGGGGACTGCAGCAGTTGAAGCTTTAAAGCAGGTAAGAAAGGAAGAGGTGACCTCTCCAGGTGTTACCTGTTTCTGTGTTTCTCCATCATCTACAAGTTGATAGCCACCATCTTCACCAAATGGCCACCACCACTTGTAGCTCACTATTGTTCATGTTTGTATCATGCCTTTCTGTGAGTGCTGCCCTCACCCTGCTTGTGTGCCCTCCCTTTCTACACAGAATTTGGCTTATATGCTCTTGGGGCAGGGAATTCCCTTTCTTAATTTCCTTTAGTACATCAATGTGTGCATTGCTGAAGACAGTGGAGCTCAGATCCTGCCTAGGAGTGCCCAGACCATGCCCCTGTCTCAGCGACAACAGCAGGACAGAGGGCACAGGGTCCTTATCAATCTTCCAAAGGTTCCACAATTGAACTCAAGGAGCAGATGTATTTCTGTTGAAGGCTTAAAAAAAAAAAAAGTATCCTGTTTTCAAAGGGAACATGCAAGCAGAGGGAGAGTTAGCTGCCAGATGCATTGTTTTCCTGGCAGTAATACATGGCGGTTTCCTATACATGCCCCTATTGCAAATCCCCTGTCATTTGCCACCTGGTATTAATCTTTTCTATTTCACAGAGGCTCTTGTGCCTAGTTCAAGGAAAAGCTACTCTGGCTCCATCAGAGGGAAGCTGCATCACACCATCAATATCTTCTCTGCTCCTCTGCTGCAATGAGGAGAGGAGAGGAAAAGTAACAGTATATGGGCCCAGAGAGTGTCTGCAGAAAGGAGTTTAAAATATTTCTTCATGAGCATAGTTAATATTCTGGGTTATATTAATGAATGGTAAAAGCAGTTAATTTAATCTGCTATAAAAATGCCTGATGCATCATCATTGAAAAGATGTGATCAGTATGATTAATTCCCTGAAATTCACACTGCATCTTTAATGCCATTAGTTGCAGTGTAGAGTTGTACTAGCCAACACTCTGTATCAGCCAGATTTATGTCCACATTGGTGTACAATAATTTCGCTTAACATAAAACACTGATTTGCGGCCACTGAATGCAGCTCTCTTCATTCTGTTGTCCATCTAAATTTTGCTGTTGCCAGGGACAGGTTATAATTAGAGTCTGGAACCCACCACGTCTGATCCTCACCTCAGACCTCTTCCCACTGAGCTTCTCTCTACGAGCTACATCTCTTAAGGCTTCTATGCAGAGTGAGGCTGTGCGGGTTCCATGGGGGCGATTCCAGGCTGCTGCCCGTGCAGCAGGAAGGGCCTTATTGTGGAGCAGTAACAGCTCTAATACGATATTCATTGCTCCAGGATCTAGACGTCTTTGGATCCCACAGCAAATTATTCAGCCATTCCAGATCGCCTTCCTTTCTTCTCCAAGATAACATAGCAACATCATGTGCCCTGTGCTCTGAACCCTTTCCAGTTTAGTATCTCTTCCCATGCTTTTTGAACTGTCACTTGGTGATGGAGCTCTGCTTGGGACAGAAATCGTGGCTTTACTGATGGTCCTTCACCATGGAAGGGAGAATGCTAGAATAAACTGAAAGAGTATGATTGAAGTTATTCCCCATTTCAGGCAGGCTGGCAGTCTTATACAGTGTCTGCACTTTTCATTTGTTCTTGCTTTAATGCTAATACAAGAGTATATTCCAACGGAGATGCGGTGAAGGAAAGGTCCTTTATACACCTCTGGGGTTTTAATCTTAAAAGCTTTGTGTTTTAAAACTGAGTAAGGTTCAGCAATTCAGCATTAAATGGCCCACTCAGTAAGATCGGCTCTATTTTCCATGCTGCATGTTTTCAGTCAGGTAATAACTGCTGCCAAACCTAAGTATCACTTCAGTTGCTTCCAGGTGAGTCTGAACTATTATGATCTGGTAAAAAAAATGCTGTCTTCTCAGCAAATATCCCTAGATGCATATCTTGCTCCCTTCAAGGGATGGGTATAAAATTCTGAGTAATAATTGCTTATTCTTACAAAAGGAAAAGCCTGACAGGTGTTGTGCACAGCAATGGCTTTCATACTACGTTTTTCCCAATGGCTACATATAAATTAAAAATCACCTGAAATGGAATGAATGCCTTGGGGATTGTCGCAGTGCTTTTTGCAGTGGCTGTCTGGGACATCATTGATAATCACACTTAAGAAAATGTGTCACGAATACGAAGGAATTGAAGCACTGACAAAGCCATTCCTATATAAAAGGGAAGAAAGGATAGTAAAATTAAATATCGACTAACCCCATACAGGATGCTCAGAAACAGCCCAGGGAAACTATAGTCAGTTGTGCCCTTCTGTGAGACCAGAAGGGTTTGAATCATGACTCTGCATGGAGCACTTTGAAATGAAGTCTCAGAGCTATTCACAAGCTTCAAAACAAATAATCTCTCTGCTGACGTGTGACATCATGCCTCCGAGGTGCAGTGGTCCCAGGGGTGCTCGTTAAATGATAGCAGGATGGATTGCGTTTCCTCCTGACATGTTGTTTGGATGCAGAAAATGAGCTTTAAATTACTGTCATGTTCCCATGCAGCCTGTGCTGCTGGTTCAGAACAAAAGGGATGGCCAGGTGCTTTAGCTATTTTTTGTTCTACTGAAGCTGTGGCTCTGCGGGCAAATGACTCCTGTCTTGTCACTCCACTGAATGCTTTCTCTCAGTGCCCGCTTTGAGTATTACTAGGGCAAAGTGTCTCATGTTTTCCTTTTTCTCCCTTGTTTAACATCTTTGAGAAACTCTTCCCACACTTCCCACGCAAACCTCCATGAACTTGGCTTTGCAAACCCTGCAAAGCTGTGTGTTAGCATCCTCTTTAGCAAGCAAGGCAACTGAGTTAGAAAACGCCAGAGCACACAGAGCCGCTAAGCAAAACGGGTTTGAGGCTTCTAAACACTTTTAAAGTCCTAGGCCTTCAAGCTCTGCCTGTGGTTTAACAGTAAGTCTTTCTCAGACCAGGAAACAGTCTTCTTATGTTCCACTTCTTCCCTCTTAGCTTTTGTCTTCCTTTTTATTTCTGATCCTGTTTGCTAGGAGTCCTTCGCTTAACTTTCGCTGGCTGTGGAACTCCCTCAAACACACTGGGACTAAACCCTGCCTTAAAAACTGACTCTTGCTGCTTACAAAAACTCCTACCACAATAATCTTCTTTTTCTCATTCAAGTTAAAGTGAGCATGGAAAAATACCCTGTAGCGACTGAAAGCCTGACACTGGTATCCACAGGCGAATACAAACATAGTCTAAACCAGCTTGTGAGCACTGCGTCCGCTACTGTGTGCAGCATGAATATGTATGTGGGGTCTTTTGTATTGCACTCCCACATGCAAATAGAAGTTCAGGAGTGTTCGAAGGCAGTTCTGCCTCTGAGGTTATGTTAGCAAGTACAAGCAGCTGTGGATACTTGTTGAAATATGAATATCTCTTTTCTTGGTTTGCTTGCTCCCCCCCTCGAGTGGCAAGAGTCATTGCTAGAGCTAAGACTAATCTCAGTTCAGCCCATGGTAATTAACAGAAATGGCTTCATTCTTTTATCACATGCGTTTCTTTCGAGGTAGTGAAACAGCACAGCAATGCACCCAGTTTTAGAGAGCAAGTGAAAAAGGTGATTGCCTGGTTTTGAAACAAAAGGAGGAATTTAGACAGTGTGTAATTATTCAAGCAAGAAGTTAGTCCTGCCTGTCTTTAATATTCCAAAGTAGTATTTGGTATAAATCCTTGCCCAGAGTTCATTACATTAGCTCTTAGCTCAACCTGAGCACACTGAGCGCCAAGTTCAGCATGCAGCGTGTTTTATAACCAAGTAGAATGACGTCATCCTGGTGATCCTGCAGCTCCCTAGTCCCTTGGGAGGACTTACAGCTTTGTCTTTAGCCTAAAGATGAAATGGAGTATGTTTGATGAGATTCCCTCGGTGTTTGCAGGTTGTGGAATGTGTGAGGAATATTGCTTCGCACCTCCAGCGAGAACTGTCCATTTCTGTCTAAAAAAAGAAACCGTGCAATTTTGCTTGTAATATTTTTCTTTACAGAAAATGAAATTTTTCCTTTACAGATCCCCAAGTGCTTTACAAGAAGACCCACAGAGCCCTATCACAGGTGGGTAAGACAAGCTGCAGCGAAACACAGGGGCTTGTGGGCATCCACCCCGTGGCAAACCTTGGCCTCGTCCTGGGGCTGCCAGGCTGCTGTGAAGGGCTTGGCGTTGGATCACACTGAGTTTCAAAAAAAGCAGGAAGAGGAATTTAGAAAGCATAATGGTTTCATAACGGTTTGTCACTGATACTTTACAGAGATACCAGTCAGAGCTCCTGAGAAGCCAGAAATCTGTCCTCCCTCCCCACTTTGTCCTGACCTCGGTGAGATTTGCAGGAGTGCTGAATGCCACCGGTGTGCGCACACGGAGTCCCAGCGCCTGTCCCCAGTAGTGGGTGGTGCCAGCTATTTCAGACACTGTTTACCGTAAGTAAGACAGGCTGCAATGATAGAGCATGAATCTAAGTGCTCAGAAACAGGCAAGGTGCCCAGCCATTCCACCAAGACTCGGCTGGGAATGGCATGCAGAACATCAGGCACAGCTTTTGGGGATAGTTAAGGAGAAAGACTCCAATTACATGAATAGACAGTTTTCAGGACATCATAAGAGCAGGATGAAATTCTCCTCCCCATACAACCAAGCCCTAAAAGTGAGCAGCCTCTCCCAGCCCCTGAAAATCCACGCTGGCAGGCTCAGTGCAAATATGCTGTCCCCTGTTACGACAAATATCGGACAAGCCAAGGTCAGAAAGCAGAAAATTTTAGCTGCTTTATCATGCCAGGAACAACAACAAAAAAGTACAGAAAGAAAACAAAAAGCCTTGTTTTAAAATAAGCTGTTTTAAATAAACAAGTCTTCTTTGAACCACATCAGAGTACATACCTAACAATATTTGTAAAGTAAATATCAGTGACATGCTTATGTCTGTCTTGATATGTATTAGCAAAGTGGTATTTATGTTGCTTTTGTTGTAGCAAGAGTCAATAGTGTTTCTAGAAAGTGGTCTAAAAAAAAATGGACTTTGCTTTTTTCTTCCTACTTGGCATCCCACCGAGAAACATCAGCCCAGCAGTAGCCCCACCTCAGGACTTTCAAGTAAAAAGCCTTCGCAACACACTGATTGTGGTGAAGTTAGACTTCATTTTCATTGGCTTAGGTCAGTTATAATCTGGCTCTTGGGTGTTATTTTCTACCCATGGATCCACCTCATGGATCATTTTGGCTTTCTGAAGGAAGTCTGCCATAAGACTGGTTGCAAATACATGGTCACATTATTATTGTTTGCACCTGAAACACCATGGTCCTGTCACTGAACAATGTTCATACCTATTCCTACCTCTTCTGAGCAGCTTCTCCCTGAGCTTAGATTTTCTTCAGTTTGATTTGAGAGCTATAAGCATAGAGAGCCGCCCCACACAGGCTGCTCTTCACAGTGTCACAACTGACCTGCCCCGGTGTCAGCCACGATGAGCCAGAAAGCCACTGAGGAACTGAGAGGGCACCACACAGCCTAAAAGCCAATGGCTGCTTTTTCCATGTGCAGCAAAAGAAAAAGGTAATAACTTATAATTTAAACAGATCTTTGTATATGTACTTGGGTTTTTGTCTTTGAGCTTTCTGCTTATTTAACTCTTTTAAGAGCCAGATATTAACTCCAGGCTTAATGCACAGACAGAGGAATGCAAAGCAAGAGAACAGGTTGTAAGAATGGTGATGCTGAATTTTAAATTCTCCACCAGGAACAGGTTTTCTTTTATGTCTGATGGGCTGTGAGGAAGTCGGGCTGCCTATTTGGTCAATAGAAGTTATCTCTTTGGGCATGCTCAGAAGTTTTGGGCTGAATAAATCATCACTATGTGTGATATGCTTCCGAGTACGGGAAGCAATGTGACTTTTCCTCCCTGCCTGTCTGGGGTGTTAGAGAGGAGGAAAGGTCACGCTCTGTAGGATGCAAAGGATAAAGCTGCAGTTCCTACATCAGGCTGGAGCTACCCTAACATCAGGCCACTCAAGTCATAGTGAAGCTCTGCAGGCAAAAATGACAGCTAGGCTCTTATGTGTATGCCATGGTATCACAGGTCGATACTATGACTTTGTTCTCTTTTTTTCTAGCCTTCGTGTCAGAGGAATCAAAGCCCCCTACCTCTCCTTTCCAAATTGCCTCCAGTTAATAATAGCATGAACAGTAGTTAGCCCGGGTTTGAAAGAGGCCTTGATGAGACACTGCTCTTTGATAAGCCATTTCAAGGGCAGGAGGCAAAGTGTTTACTTTGCTTGGAAGAAGAGTCTGGTGAGCAATTTGCTTTTCTTTTGCTGAGGCCAAGCAGAGCTTTCTTACCTCCAGAATACGGAAACTGCAGAGGTGGTTTACGGCTACTGCTCATTACCTCTGGCTAATTTTTTGCCTTGTGCAAGAATACAAAGTTATGAATGAAGCCCAGCAGCCTGTCTCTACCTGTGACAGCTCTGTGCTGAGCCTTAGCAATTACCCACTCCCCAGCTTTCCCTCCCGTTGCTGTTTTTCCTGCCCTTGGTTGCCCTGAGAAGCCCTGAGGAATTAGAAGTGCAGTGAAACCCAGGAGTGCAGCTGGCCCAGAGACAGCAGGCTGCAGCTTCATGAATAACTAAGCCCTCTTAACCATGCGCTGCAGCAGAAAGGGGACAATAAAGCTTTGGGCTGGGCTGGCCAGCCTGACTGGGGGTGGACCAACCTGTAAGATTTAGTCTGAGGATACTGAAGCTCCAGCAAAGCCCAGGCCCGTGCTAATTGCACCAGGTGCTTTCCTGGAGGCAGGAAAAGCCACACCAAAGCACAGAAGGCAAGCAGGGCTGCTACTGACTCTTGCTACAAGAAAGCTTTACAAACTCCGATTATAAACAGCAGGGCTATTCAATGATCATTTCATCAAGCATTTTATTACACTGGCTGTGAAAAATATGTGCCTCTCACTGCACAGGCACAATAAATAGGTTTACTCCAGCGGCCTAGCTGCAGCTTTCAGGTCAGCAGAGGAGTAAGACAGGGCAGGAGGTGTTGGGGTGGCCCCAGGCATTTCCTGACCATGCGGTTTCCAACACTGTGGAGGGAACGTAAGGAATTTTGTTTGAAAGAAAACTTGAGTGTATCCAACTGGCTGGAAACCTGAATATTAGGAAATATTTCTTCACTGAAAGGGTTATTAAACATTGGAATAGTCTGCCCAGGACACTGGTGGGGTCACCATCCCTGGAGGTATTTAAACAGCATGTGGATCTGGTGCTTAGGGACATGGTTTAGTGGTGAGCTTGCAGTGTTGGGCTGAAGGCTGGACTAGATGATCTCAATGGTCTCTTCTAACCAAAGCCAGTCTGTGATTCTGACTCTACACGCCACTTTTGGCCCACACCAGCCTGGGTGGTGGGTGTCCACGCAGATGGATTTGGGAGCTGTGGAGCACCTGCCCCAAGGGTTGGGATAACTCGGCACCTTTGCCATTGCCCCAGCCCTGCTGGTGGCAGCCGGGTGGCTGCTGAGAGCTGGTGGCTCGTGTTGTGCTGTGCCAGAGCTGGGCCCTGAGCAAGGCCCAGGAGGAAAGGACAGTGCTCTCCTGCCCCGGCAGCAGGGTGTTCTTCACATGTTTAAATCTGCAGGATCAGGCACTTGTGATCGGAAAGAAAGGAGACGGGAAAGCCAAGCAGGTGATGTACAAGATGGTGGCGTCTGCAGATGAGGCAAGAGCTGGGCACGGCTGGGAGCACCAGCGGGTGCTGCGGGGCCCGCGGGCTCGGCCCGTGTGGGCTCGGGGAAAGGCGGCGCTGCTGGAGCCCACACGGGACCGGGGTGGGCTCGGCTGGGCTCGGCTCACCTCGGCCCGGACAGCGCCCCAAAACAGGCCGCGGGCCGCGCCGCACCAGCGCTCCCCCCCGCCCACAGCAGCACACGGGCCCGCCCGGCTGCGGGCTCATATTTATTCAAGCTCAGGATGAGCCGCTCCCGCCCGGTGGCCACGTCCCGACCGCCCCACGCCGTGCCCGGGCAGGAAGCGGCGCTGGGCGGCCCTTCCCCTCGGCTCGGCACGGCGNTGGGGAGGGCGAGCGGCCCTTGGACCGCGCCGGGCCGCGTGTGCTCCGGGGAGCGGCCTTTGTGCCCCTTGTGTGTGCGGTTAGCCAGCCCCGGCTGTGGGGTGAGCTCCGTTTTGGTGAGCGCTTTGCATCAGTTCCTGACGCTTCCCAGGGGCGGGTTACGGGAATTCGTCTGGAGGACTAAGAAAGTGGAGCCGGTGACTTTATACTGACTCCACTGATACTATCCTCCTAAATTAAATGGTGGAAGAACAAGGCCTGCCTGTGAGATGAAGTCAGGACCTACTTCGTCTACCTACAAGGTTTTAATGGCGATTAGAGGGAGCAAGTTGAAAGTCCGGTGGTTCTGCAGGAAACGTTGCATGCGTTTTGTTTGAATCAAACGCACTAAACTCTATTCCAGGGCTGTTGTGTTGCCTGTCTTTGTGCTTTTGATATTGACTCATCTGTGCTTTTTGCTCACAGGCCCCTGGGTCCCGTTGTTCGCAACTCCAGGACTGGGTGAGGAGGGATGCTGGATGCGCTGAAGGATTATGGTAACCAGTTTAGAAACCATAACCATCTGTTCAGCCATGGAAGGTTTGTGTAAACCCGCCTGATACTGGGTGCAACCTTGTGAAAGGGCTTTGTGAGATGCCCTCCAGTGGTAACAACATGTACTGGTGTTTTAAATCGAGGGAACAGAGGGGAATTGAAAAAAGCGATCCTTTTTGCCCACCCTGAAGGGATTTGAGGGTAATTCCTTCTAAGCCCAAGGGCCTTGGGGCAGCCCTGGCAATGTTAGCTGCTTGGTGAGGCATGGTTGGGAGTATCCCATCCTTTGGCAGTTCCTGCTGCTGCAAGCTCTGCAGGGATGCATGGATCACTGCCACAAATCAGGGCAGTCTGTGGGATTCAGGTGGTCAATACTAGAGCTTTAGGCAGGAGCTCCTGTCCTTCGCAGAACAGAAATTCTGCCAGTAAATGCACATAGTGAAAAGAAACAGGAAGAAAACCGCGAACAGGTACCAGGAAAAATGCATCTTGCAGCACTTAACCACCCACTGTCAGAGACAAGGACAACGTTTTTAACCGACTGTTGTCCTTCCACATAATTTAGTTCAGTAGTGAGCCAGAGTTCCTGTAGACCAGCTAGAGATTAGAACTGGTTTTGCCTCATCTGATTCCAGATAAACCAAACACGCTTGGTATTAGTCTGCTCTGCGGCTGCCCTTCAGCAGGACACTCTCATTTACTGTCAAATACAGCTTCCAGTTCTGTATAGGGCTTGGCCCTTACAGATGTACAGCACCTCTATGTGTGGTGGACTTACACAGAAAGACTAGGTTGACATGAACTTCCAGCTTGGGTGCCGTACTGATCTGATCAGAAGACCCTAGAGTGGCAGTGGTGGCCTCCCTGTAAAGGATTTTTATAAAGATAATTCATAGTGACAGCTGGTTTTCACAAAATCGAGTTGTTCGTGCCTTTGCTGTATAAATATTTAAGTGACAGGGTTGGGAGTCCTGAGGGAGGAAATGCTTGGGTTGTTGCTGACAGGTGAAGCTTTTATTAAACAGAAACATGCAAACTCATTTCCCATACTGTTTTTAACCCAGTAGCCAATTATTCCTTATTTTTTTCCTTTTTCAGGTAGTTCTGTTGCTGCCATCAGCGTCCTGTGCCATGCCTGGCGATGGCAACCGAGTCATATTGTGCTGAGCAGGCTGCTCTATCCTCAGCAATCAAGCCTGTGTTCTCCAACAGATTGATCAAGCTGTCAGTGTTATGACGGAGCTGTTTGGTACCCGTAGAGTCCCACTCCAAGGGTGTCTGAGCACCTCCTGTTTGGCTCGGAAAATCCATCCTTGCAGCAGTCCTGTGAGAGGGTCGTGAAGTCCTGGGGACTCCCAGGGCGGTTCACCAGTTGAGAGATATTTTTGGCTTGGATTCTTGGGTCATCTGAAGTGAATCCTGGTGCAGGACACAGGTACGATTTAAACACTAGTGGTGAAAGCTGTTGGTGGGGAGTGGTGGGACTGTTCACAACAGAACATCTGCTTTCTCCAGAATCGTTGGGTTCACCAGCAATCTTTGTGCAGTAAGGCTTTGTTGGGAGGTTCAGACATCCTCACACCTCTCTCATACTTGAATGTTTTACTCTTTCAGGTACCTGCTTGAAGAGTGTGGCTCTCGATTTTTGGCAGATACGCGTAAAACACGTTCCAGTGGGTGGAAGTTGGACCCTAAATCATGGCACACATTTTAAAGCAAAGAATGATGCTTTCTCACCGTGTTACTCCCTGGCACTTTAGCTGCTGTTCTCTGTTACGGCCTTGCCAGTGTCAGCAGGGCTCACACGGTCACCTCCTGCCCTCTGCACTGGCGATGGTTGCTGACTGAGTCACCTGTGTGGTGGACACAAGGTGTTGGTGCTCACTGCAAGACACAGCAACTGAAGGTCCCTGGCCTGCCTTGCGGGAGGCCTGACCCAGTGACCGTAACAACCTTTTCTGCCCTGGAAGTCTGAGTTCCTGAGGGGCTAGGAAATGGCCGTCTGCTTACATAGGTCAGTGTGGCTACACGCATCTTCTTTCGAGGCTTGCGAAACAGATAACCAAAGTAAGATGGTGCTGATCACTGCCATAAGGACAAATTCAGCTTCTGGTGATACAGTTTCTGCAAACCTTGTCTTGGGGAGACTTTCTTAAGGCAAGCTTTTGCACACAATTCTACACCAAATCTGTTCAGTTTTGCCAGGCCGTGTGTGTTTGTAGAGACCCAGTGTATTGTGGAGGCTGCCACCTGTTACTGACTATAGCCTAGAAGGGAGACTTGAACAATGATTTTTCTAATGAATGTGCAATAAATCTGTGAAAAAGCTTCTCTGTTAATGACTCTTGATTGAATTCAGGTAGTTTTGACATACATGAATGAGGCTGTTCAGAGCTAGAAGAGGCTGCTGGACAGGCAGTGTCTGATTGCTTGGTGTCTGGAAATGACACCTCTACGAGGGCACTGCAGCTGGGTGCTGAGCCAGAGTACTTCTAGCCGCCACTGGACACCCAAAGCTTCAAGGGCACAGCACTGGATAGCAATTCTTCAGTGCTGAGGGTGAGAACAGATCTGTGAGTGTGGGGGATATACCCAACTGGAGGTGAGCATGGCCAAAAAGAGCAAGCTAAAAATGCTGCATTAGGCTTCTCTGTGTGGGCAATCAAGCACTGCAGAAAGCTTCTGTTTGCTTTTTGTTTTTTCCCTGGATGGATGAATGAATGAGAAGCTTGGGCATTCTGTAAAAATGTATTTTAGTATTTCAGACTGTAGTGCATGCTTGGGTATTTCAAAAAGCCTGCCTGTGTGTGGTAGGTGCTAACACTTCACACACAGGGGAGGCGTATTTGATTATCTTGTCACAGATTTTGTGTAGCAACAAGAATACTTGATTGTGAGATCAGCTTCATGGCTGGAGTGTTTTCAGCTCTGTCTAGCAGCTGTACAGCGATAATGCCTTTTGCTATTTTTGTTTTCCTTTGAATTTTTAGCTCTTCAGCAGACACAAGAGTGGAATTAATGATTGTTCTGGAACAGGGAAGCTCCCTAGGCATCAAATGAGTACTGAGGGAACCAGTGATCCAGCTGCCACTGCTATTTGTTGACAGTGTCACCTCTGAGAAGGATGGTGTCCATTTCTAACTGGAGAATTCTGGGATGCTGATTCTGGGATCCTGCCTAAGAGGATAATAAGGGTGCAGGCCTGGCAGCTGAGGTTTGGGTCAGGTTGTTTTGCTCTCTCAAGAGAGACTTGATTTACAGGGAGTGTGATGGAGCAGTTAATGCTGAAAGACGGCGTTGCTCAATGCAGGTGACGCACAGGTGTGGTAGCTGCAGAACAGGTTATGGGAGCGCAGTCCATGGGGGTACTGCAATTCCAGAACGTATCCGTAAGATACCAGGTGTTTCCAGAGCAAAGCAGGGGTGGACGTAATGCTGGAAGAGTGAGTTGAATGTGTAAAAGTGCTGGGTGATATCTGCATTGAAAAATGACAGTCTGCAGTTCTCGTAGTCCAGCAGGATGCCAATCCTCCTGGGAGGGACAGTAATTCTGATGTCTGGTGTCATCCCACTGTGCAGGAATTCGTACTTGTGTCTGTAGGCAAGAAAGATAGAAAATCTGAGGGCACCCTGGCAGCTCTCAGGGAAGCGCTTTGTGCACCAGAGTGTGTTCCAGGGTATGCTTCCTGCTTCACAGTCCATCCTTCGTGCGCTGTGGTTGCTGCCCCAGTCCCCTCCACTTCACTGCGCAATGGCTGTGCTTGATGAGAAGCAGTGTGCTCGGCGCTGCCACACAGCCTGACCCTACGGTGCTCAGACCTGCCTGTCTAAGCCTGTAATGGGCCTCGTGTTTCACGTGCCAGTCTGGCTGCGGATGGATGGGTGGTAGCCCTGCGTATGGACGAGGTCAGAGCACATGGTGGGACGTCCTGGGTTTTCCCTCTGAGGGGAGTGTGGGCGTCCTGTAAACTGGAAGGTGCACTCTTGCTTCTAGGTTTAGCCTGAAGTTGTCCCTTCCTCCACGAAGGAGGAGGTTGTTCTTGATAGGCCAGTCGGGCTTGCCTCAGAACTCATCATCTCAGCCTTGCCCCTGTGCACTGCCAAGGAGGGAGCTGGGGAGGTGACTCAGTCCTGTCCTTCCTGGCCCCACCGTGCTGCCCACTTGCTCCTTGAGGTACTGAGCCCTCCTTCCTGGCCATTTTGCAGGAACTGCTCACACCCACCTTCACCGCACCAGTGAGGGGGTGTAATCCCTTGGGCAGAGGCTCTCAGTGCAGCTAGGCCTTCTCCAGACTATTGGACATCATTTTTCAAACCCCACACTCTATACATGACGTATCTGGCTGCTTTTCCTACAAGACCTCCCTGCTCTGCCAGCACAGTGTTGATGGGGAATTTCCAGTCTTCATGCTCATTGACTAGAGGGTGACATCTTTTAATTGTGATTCCTGGACTGTGAATTATTAGAGGCCAGGAAGGTGCTCTGTGTAGCAGCTTTGTCATGAGGGTAGCTCTCTTCTTCCCTGGGTAGTCAGTGTTTGAGCAACACTTCAACAGTTACTCAAACAGCTCTCCCTAGTGTTGCACACTGCAGCCAAAATACAAGACTTTCATGGGAATGTGCCTTTCTGAGCAAACTGAGAAGATTTGTTCAGCTGAAGTGAGTTACCTGACATTTCTTAAGGGCCAGCTTCTTTACTAACCACCTCCTCCACCCACACCACTCAACCCTGAAAAAATGTCGCCACAGAAATGGGTATGACAGTGACTTAAACTGAGCAATGGCCCGGCTCTTTTCTTGCTGAAGAGCACGCTCATTGTGGCCTTTCAGTGCTTAAAGGGAGCCTATCTTCAGCAGGGCCTGTTGTGACAGGACAAGGGGTGGCGGTTTTAAATTAAAAGAGGGTAGATTTAGATTAGATATAAGGAAGAAATTTTTTACAATGAGGGTGGTGAAACACTGAACAGGTTGCCTAGGTTGCCTAGATGGCGGATGCCCCATGTCTGGAAACATTCAAGGTCAGGTTGGACAGGGCTCTTGAGTAATCTGATCTAGTTAAAGATGTCCCTGCTCACTGCAGGGGGGTTGGACTAGGTGACCTTTAAAGGTTCCTTCCAACCTAAGACAGTCTATGATTACTCCAGAAGAATGAGAACAAACCTCAATGTACCTCTTAGCTCAATGTAGCAAGGAAATCACATTAGGCTGCTTGCAGTGTGTGGGAGAGTCATTAGCTTTAGTGGGTTTGGTCTCCCTCATTAAGCAGCACTTTGTGCTGTGGGAGGTGAATGGCAGCGCTGCTGAGGACTGTGGCTGTGCAGCAGGCCAACTGCTGGGGAGCCAAGAGCAGCAGGCACCTGGGGAGGGGGGTGCTCTCCCACCGACTGAGCTGCATCTCAAGCCTTGCTGTGCACCAGCAGACAGGACAGGCAGATTTGGGCCCGTGCTGGGCCATCCTTACCACTTACTGTGTGTGCATGCTCAGGACACTCCGGTTGTGTCCAGGCTCCCTGTTCAAGGAGACCCAGCAGCAACCTGACAGCTCTTGCAGGCTGAGCAGAGAGGCATTGAGACAGGCAGTGGGCAACGCTCAGGGATGCCTGGGGGTATGCCTTGGTTTTGTGATTGTGGATGCTTCAGAGGGTGCCCGAATCTCACATGAGAGTCAAAGGCAATGATGCTAACTAATATAGCAGTGTCTGGGGCAGAGCCAGCAGGTTCAGCTGAGGTACAAGGGGCTCTGTGTGCAGGTATGGCTGTTAGGTACTTCCTTAGGTAGGAGGGAGATCAAAAACAGTTGCACGCAACTGGGTTTAGTCAGATACACAGTTTCTAGGTTACATGGATCTATTGCTGTCTGTTCCCACTGGAGTTTCAGTGACCTAAACTAGGGCCTCTACAGCTAACTCGTATAATGCGGATTCTATCCAGATTTGTTCCTGGGAGTACCTGTTTCAATGTGAGAATGTCACAGAGCAGATGAATTCCCTTAAATGTTCCAGTATCTTTCTGACACCAACTCACAGTGCCAATGGTGGAATGTCAGAGGTTAGGTGCTTGGTCTGGTTTGATATAAAATCTCTGGCTGCTCTGTGCAAGCAAGAACTCTGCTGCTCTGCCTGCATGTGTACGTGTAGGAGGTGTTCCTGGAGACCTGTAGCCTCTACAGCCCTTACCTTGATGGTGTGATGATATGCCTCATGCACCAGGATGAGTTGTTTGCCCCCAGATAACCATGTCTTGGAGTGTTGTCAAAAGCCACGCCGATTCTGTACTCTGTATCTTCTTCAACGTCCACCTCCCAGTAATGCTTTCCTGGAAATGGGATCAGACTGCCCAGGATCCCAATACACCTGTGGGAGACAGAGGAATATCTGCAGTGGCATGGACTATGCAATGCTATTTAGAATGTTTAGGTATGTAATGTGTCTGGACATTACATACCAATAAAAAAAACCCACAACATTTTTGCCGTCTTATTAGCAGTGCAGCACAGGTTTTTGACTACAGCAAAGTCTACATGCTGGGGACAGAACCTGCAGGTTTCTTTGTGACACCTACGCTGTTTTTACCTGTGGGTAGCTTTGTATAAATGAGTGCCCTGGGCACCTTGAGGAATAGGGAGAACAGCATTTTGTGCTGCCTGGGTTTTCTGGGGAAGTTATTACTTGCTAGAAGAGAGAGTGCTCTGGGGAACCCCAGTATAGCAGGGGGAAAAGGCTGGAGGTTTTGTATTTTCCTCCTAAACAGCCCAGGGCTTTAAACATCACTCACCATCAGGAACTGAGCACTGTAATGGCATGAAATTCCTGGGGCAGCTGGAGAGACCTGCCTATACTGTGTTTGGAGAGACCAGCAAGAACTGAACACGGTAGGAGAGCTGAGAATATGCTTAGGTACCTGAGCCATGAAAAGTTTTAACACTAGACTGTGGTTCCTAGCCTTTATGATAGGAATCACGTAGAACGGAACTAAAAAGATGTGTAGAGACAGACAATATACCACAGAGACACACTTCAGCTTGACTTACAGGCACAGTTTCAGAAGAGCTGGGTGCTTTAAAGATGCAAGTCTGCAAAAACACAGGTTCTGAGACAAAGTTGGGCAAAATAACCCACACCAAATGTTTTTGGAACACCCAACTCGATATAAGTGGGCAACATGAATTCTGTAAGACTACACCCCAGCTTTTCCTCAGGAATAGTACACAGCAGATTAGCTGGCATTGCTGCATCGCAGGGGATAGCAGGTTTCAAAACACACCTTCCATTTTGGATGGGGAGTCACACACACAGAGGGTCGTCTGAAGTTGTACGTTACAACAGCAAAGGATTTCACTGGCAGACACTGAGCGGGTCTGTCTCTGGGTAATGCTGAGAAAGAGCTGTGCTCAGCATTCAGAAGGCCTGATGTGTAAGGACAGGCACGCACAGCAAGCTAGCTGTACCCTGTGCCACCTCAGCAGCAATCACTTAAAGCAAGTGTACAGGTCATTGCAAGTGCACTGAGGTGTCTTGGGAATAACTTCAAGACTGCTGAAACCATGACTCGCAGACCCTGTGTTGCTACAGTTTGAGAAGGAGCAAGAATGATGCAAAATAGATGGGTAAACATCTGTGAACAAAACATTACTGTAGGAATGAGAGCTGCAAAGCCATGAAGGCACACTGGAGTCAGACTGTAGGAGCTGCTGGGGTTGACACATTAGACTTGGATGATCACACAGACTTCACAAAGAAGGGTTTGCGATGTAATTTCTTTGTAGTGTGAGTATTAGTCATTTCAGCTGGGGAGCTTTTTCTTTTTTCTTTCTCTTTTCTTTTTTTTTTTTTCCCCCACAGTATTTTGGCATGATAGAGACTTCTGAAAGTTCACATTAGCATCAAAAACTCAGCCTCAGAGTTCAGAATGAGATGAGTGCCAGCTCTGGCTGTTTATGTGAAACATAAAAGCACCCTGTGGAAGTGGGATGAAATCCCATTTAGGCTTATCATGATGACTAATGAAGAGAATCATCTATCTCCTGGCTCTTTTCTACCGAGTCCTCTGGTAACATTGCACTTCCACAGAGGGACTAAGTTGCGGGCTTGTATTATTCTGTGTCTGCAGATGCCTGTGCTGGTTATATCTTGTTTCCATGTTTCTGACTGGAAACATGCGTTTCGGCAAGCTAAGTCTCTAATTTCAATGGCAAAGAGCCTAATTCTTTTTCGAAAGCAAGATCTGTAGGCCCAAATAGTATCAGCTAGATCTTTCAGCAAGAGATTTCAAATGTTCAAATTTAGCTTGATGTTCCCAACATGTCTAAGCAGTTTTGTGTGTAATTGTGGCTTGCTGCATCGCTAATGCTCTTTATTAACTTCAGAGTGATGCTTAAGTTCCAAACAGCTGCTAGAGAGAGCGATTTAAACTCACAAAATTAATGAGAGCTGCTGAAAGCCCCACTAGACACTTTCTGGAATTTATTTTAAAAAACACCCAAACAGACCAGCTGTGCTTTGAACTACACAAGCCTCTTTCAAAGGAGAGGGTCAGGTGCCCAAAGCACCAATAGGCTTTTTTGCCCATTCTGTAGTATTTGCTGTAGCACACAAGTTTCACATAAGATGAGTGCTTGGTGATTTCCAATGGACAGAGCTATATAAAAACAGACCCCACATCTCCACATGTGAAACCAAGACCAAGGAAGGATGGGCAGAAGCTCCTGCACATTGTGCACAAAGCTCTATCATTTTGGTGGCTTATAGAGAAAGGGGCATGAGAGAAGGAGCAACAGAGAGGAGCCAGCAGAGAGGAGCAGCTCCTCAAGAATTGGAAGCATGCAAGTGCTGGATCACTGTAATTAAAAGAAAACCTAATAATTATGCCTTTTTTTAAAAAAAAAAAAAAAATCCCACTAGTGCTGTATGAAGAGTATATGCAATTTGATTTTTGTTTCGTGACACTTTTCTTGGGTTTTTGAGCTCTGTAAAGAATTAAATGGGAAGAAAGCTTTGGAATTAAATAGAAGTCAGTGCAAAGGGAGATGTAGATAAATGTATTAGTCACCCTAGAAATGAGTTTGGTAGTGGTGCTCAGGAATTATAACCTCAGTGAGACGGCGGGGCCTGGATAAATGGATAGGGAGTTTTATTTTCCCAGGAACTATGGGGAAAGCCTACCGTTTCAAACTGGATAGTTATCTTAGGAACCCAACCTGAAAGACCTTAAAATAAATCTGATTTTATAAAAGATTAGTAACCCATATGCTAAAAGGACTGACAAAGATGTTTGCAGTTGTCTAAAACTGAAGACATCTATAGTCACTTATGCAAAAACCAAGAGAGAAAACCCCACTATACATTATACACACACATACAGCCTGGAAGTTTCACTTGCTCAGTGCCTGGCAGTGAAGAGAGCTGCACTACCAGTGAACTTCAGTGGATTTAATTCAAGGTAGGCATGTGTCATGGGCAAAGCAGCCACAAACTACACACATTAGTTGCAACTGATATTCTTCTGTATACCTTGTAAAGCTGTTATCGTAGACAGGCAGATCACACTCTGGGTTTTCCAGTTCATCGCATGCAATTGTAAATCCATCATCTAGAATTGCCAGTAAAGGATGGGCTGTGTCCTCGTTGAGGTAGAAGGAGGTTCCTGCAAGACAGAATGCCTGAGGATAACTCCAGCAACCTCTTACAGCATTAGGATTTGCGGCAAGACTGTGATAAAATGTTGTTTGGATCCACAAAAAGAATAACCAGTGCTCTGGAAGGAATCTGTGGCTGACACTGAGAGGTCCATTTGGAGTTTTTCAAATAAATGGGTGTTTTATAACTTAACACTGTCTAGTTATAGCCTTGTGAAAAGCAGAAAAGTGGCTTAACCTGGCTTTAAAACCAGCCAGGGCTCAAAGCTGCAGGCATTGCATGGGAAGTAGCTATTCAAAGATGCAAGATCCTGCCTGCAATGGACTGTCCAGTTTCAAGTCATCTTCATTAGAGCTGAAGTGATCTATTTTTAATCACTGAAAGAAAGGGGGGGGGGCGCTTAAAGCCCTCTACATGACCTCACTCTTCCACATAAATGGGCACAGTTTGAAGAGAAGGGATCTCTACAAAGGTGCCACATGCAGCATCTCTCATGCTTCAGCACCTCTTCACCAGATCAGTCCTCAAAGAGGTAAGTGAGACCAGGATGAAAGCACTTCTGCCTTTCCCTCTTCGGAGATGTCACAAAGCAGGTCTGACGCACTGCGCTCCGATGAGCAGCCGCCCGCGTCACAGCCGCTGTTTGTAGTTGGTGTTTGTGTATCTACCCCAGTAAGAAAGAGTCAAAGGTCACTCCCAGTGTTGGAGGTGAGAGCTTGCAGCTGACAGATCAATTTGCATCAGCTGTTTGCATAATGTTGACTCAGAGAAGATAAATCTCTCCATGCTTAATCCCAAATGAAATCATTATAATCAAACTGCAAGTTACTTCAATGCAAATAAAATCCAAACAATGACAGGGCAATTGCAGGCCCGTGCTGCTGAAAGCAAACACATGCTCTACAAGCAGAGCTGGCAAACTCAAATATTGAGTTTGATTTAAACAGTCACAATGCACACAAACAGCGGTAACACAATGACAGTCTTCCTTTCCAGGGATTTAAGAATGACGATTTCTTTCCTGTGGTGTCACTGGTGTGTGGCAGGCCGGTTTCTTACTGAAATGTAGCCTTGTGCAGGGTAAAGGGTGTGCGGTCAGCTTGCTGAATAAGCACAATTTGCCAATCTCTCACAGAAGGTAAGAGCAGAAGAGACACAGGTATGTTGGGAATGCAACTGCGAGTGATGTGGGAGCTTTGAGACACCCCAGTGAAGCTGCAGTGTCATTACAGCAGTGGTGAAAATGAAAACAGGTGTCTACCTATAGCTCATTAAAACAAGCTTTGATTAGGGAGGGGAAAGGGCTTCCAACTTCACTTTGGGGGACAAGGTTAATCCTTGCCCAGTGTGGCACTGAGAGCAGCGAGATAATGCTGTGTCAGTTACCAAGTGCAAAGCTTCCAGCTGATTAAAGGGAACCAGCCTTCAGAGCTTCCCCAGCCAAGCTGGAGATGTTGTAATATATACAGAGGAAGACACTGCATACCCAAGTGACTCTGGAAAGTGCTGACTGACTAGCTCTGCCATTCCTTCCAGCAGCAGCAGCATTACAAGGTAATCTCTGAAGTAAAGTAAAATCGCACTACAACTTTCTTCACTGGTGTATCAGTACTTGGCAAGCTCGCAAAATCTGGGGGAGTTGGGATAATATTGCCTTTAAAAATGTTTGGAAGTCAGTAACTTCCACGTATCAAATATACTGGACAGAAATAATTTTAAACTACAGAGCTAAAGTAATGCACTTATTGTTACAATAAGTGAGGGTTTTTTTCATTCCCAAAAGGTTACCAGGTGTGTAATTAGGTGTAAGAGATTGGGAGCTGATCCCAGAGACCATTGAAAGCAGCAAGAATCTTTCTGTTGAGAGAACAGATGCTGCAATAGGCTGCTGGAGTTGTTCCGAGCTGTACAGTACCTATGGTGTGTATCAGGACAGGTTCACTTCTTTCACTGGAACCACCCAGGTTTAGGGCTCTAACGCAGACGTGATAGCTTTCTGTTGGCTGGAGGTGAATCAGGACTTCGCAGTTAGGAATCCCAACGATAGATCTACAGAAAATAAATGCATGGAAAATGATAGGATAGAGAACAAAGGTAGGTGTTTGAGATTATTTTTCTGAAGAACAGAAAAGAAATTATATGATCAGCTTCTCTTGTAACTCATCAACAACACTTTCCCTTGTACCATTGTCAGTAGCAGGGCAAGAGATAGTCTGTGACAGACTGTGCAGATTTTTACATTTGCTTCTGCCTTTTTCCCTACCCTGTACAGTCATTTTTTATTAATATTTATACAATTAATTTTATGAATGTTTATAAAGGTGTATCCACCAAAGGTTTGTGGGTCCTTTCTTAGTGCTATTTGAAGCTGCATGGCTTGAGTCGTTTTCATCTCTACAGGTCATGGACTCGATAGAATATTGACTCACTCAGTAATACTATCATCATTTTCTTCATCTGTCAGCTTGGACAATTCGACCACGTAGGAATCAACAGGGTTAATGTCTCTAGATTCCCAGCACACCAGTGCTGCATTTTCACAGCTTCGGATCATTTTAGTCTTTATGGTAGGTGGTGAAGGAGCTAAAAAGTAGGCAAAAGAATAATTTTAAGCTGTTGCTTGAAGATACTTGCAACAAACACACACTGAAGACTTCAAAAATAGAACAAAGTTGTTTACCAATATTTTATAGTTAAAGAAACCTGCTTCCCCAGTGGACAATAAACAGCAGGCAGGGTGATTAACAGTACTATTCAAAGACTTAATTTGGACTATAAAGGCCCCAAGAGAATTAATCCAAGAAGTAATGTAGATAGAGACTGATTACACAACCATTTTCTTTCTGTCATTTGGTTTATATTTGTCATAAAGGTGCCTTAAGATGTCCAAGACATCTGGAACAAGTGCTTGAAGGTCTCACTCTGACTCGCTCATTTTGGTGTCAGCATTTCATAAAATGTGCTTGACTGAACTACAGTTACAAAGGGCACCATAGCAGGCGAATCCACAAAATACTACATGCCAATAAAAGAAGGGCTGGCATCCACCTAGCTGAAGTGGGGGATCTGAGGCTTATTTCCAGTTCTTTTACATGCTTGCATTTAAATAAATTATTTTGTCTCTGTTCTTCCATTTCTTCCACTCTAAAACAAGGGCAATTGCAGTGCAAAAGCAGTGCAGTCAGTAGACTTACATTAGAGGAAACAAAGCACCCAGAAAGCATTACTAGCATAAAATTCTGAGATGACTGCAAATTTCACTATGAAGGTCACATCATCATATGAATAAAATATTTTTACCTGTTACATAAACTGCTCTTTCACTTGGTGGACTGATACCAGAGGCATTTAAAGCACTGACCCAAAATTCATACTGTGTATTCGGCAACAGATTAGTAATGGTGCAGTATGTTTCTTTGACTTTTAGTGTATATTCTGAAATGAAAACAACAAAGGATTTACAGTGACTTTACACAGCTACCCACTCTTTCCCAAAGCTGCCTCAAATAATGGAGCTGGAGCGCATTGCTTTGTGTGCTGCGTTCAGGAGAGCTCCTTGCACTCCATACGCACTGATTAGCTGTCAGGCTGTTTCACCAGGCCTTCCTCTAAGGAGGCATAAATCAGTTAATGCGTCAGCTTCTGAGGCATCTACATCGCTCAGGAAAAAAACCAAACAAACCCCCCCAAACAAACAAAAAGAAAAGTGACCCACCTGCCACTGATATTTTTTGCTAAGAAGACCCTGCACGTTCCCACTCCAGGGGCGTTTTCTGGTCAGCTCATCCCAGCAGTGGAACAAAAGCTGAAGCTATTTCACTACTCACTTTTCATTCTTCATCTTACAAAATTTGGATAGCTTCTGCTTTTCTTTCTGAACTAACCATTTGACTCTCTACTGTCTTCCACTTTTGCTGGAGGAGTAACTGGGTGTTTTCAGTAAAGGGTTCTGCAAGGTTATTATTAGCAAAGGCAGTTTCGTCACAAGGCTGGGACATATTAGGATGGTTCTGTGGTTCTTTCTTTGTGCATGTGGCTGATGGGGTATCCCCTTGGGTCCGGGCCTTCTTACCTGTTTGTTCATCACCGTGCCTCTCATTGCTCACCGGCTTATAGCACAGCTGGTAATACTCAACAGTATCATCTGAGAAGAGGCCCCAACAAACTCTCAGTGAGGTGCCAGTTGCTGCATTGGGAGCCTGGGGATTGATCACAGGGGCACAAGGAGCTGCAGAGGGGAAAACAGGTCACACTTGGAATGTATAAGCATGGCATGTTGTTCATGGGCAAACACCTCTCCTCTCACAAAGGTGTTTGCACAAAGCTTTGGAATTGAATAGGGTCATACTCTTCCCACATGGAGACAAGTTAGGAGTTGACCCCGTAAATAGTCGCAGATAATATCACTAATGTATGAACTTGTCTTGCGTCAAATGAAAATCAGAGCAACCAAATACATAAGCCTCAGCCTAACCCTTCTCTGTAAATGTGATCTCCCCTGCCTCTGAGAGCTGCTGTTGCCAGCAAGCTAGCACAGCCCTGCAGGAGCAACATCTGACAGACACTGCACTGCTGTGGACCTGCCAGGGGTGGAGAAGCCTCTGCAGCAAAGATGAGGGAAAAGCTGGGGTCAGCAGCACAAGCAAACAAGTAGCAAATGCTATTTTACTTTAAGAAAACACAAGGTATGGGCATAAAAATGCATATTGTTCTTTCTGACCATTTGTGGTGTGATGGAAAATATTTAAAATCTTGCGTATGTTTATGTTTTTAATTATTAGAAATTTCTTTGGGTTTTGCTCCATTTCCTGTGGATAATAGGAAGAATGTTTGTTAAATAGCAGAGGAACAAGCCACTGAAATGTGGTGATTGAGAGAAGCTGTGCAGGTTGTTTAAAGCAGTCTGATGTCCCTTTCAACTTTGTTCAAGCAACTACAAGACAAGAGAAGTTATCACCAACCAAGCATGTCTGACCCCTCGACAGAAGGGGGTAGTCTTTGTGAGTTTTCTAGGTAACCATCCAGCAAAAGCAGGGAACTTGGTAGTTCTGGTAGGTTTATACTGAAAACAAATGCAAAAAATTAAAATCCAAAAATAGCTTCCAGGATCTCTGTATATATAGGCAAAAAAAAAAAAAGTAGAAGGAGAGCTAGGGAGAAGCTAATCCTGTCTTTACAATTCTCCTTTAAAAGATATAACGAACTTCTGTTTAATACATATCCCTAATTAAATGTAAATAGGTCTGAAGTAATGATCAGATAGGAAGAGTACCTGGAATAGTATTAATGGAGTTCATTAGTTGTTCAACTTCAGAGCAATCTATGACTCGCTCTTCAAAGTCTGGCAGTGTTGAAAGCTGTAAATCTACTTCTTTATTTAAGAATTCTTTCAGCCTGTAATTGCAGGGAATAAAAACAACCCAACATGTAATTGGAAGTACCATAGCGCTGGAGATACCTTCCTATGACATCTATTGGTAAGAGGAAAAGAACAGCAGACTCTAAAATAACAGCTATTTCCTTAAAATACCGTTTTCATAGTTGTACAAAGGTCAGCTTCCCCATGCCCTTTGCCTGGAGACAGACAGCCATGCATCAGACCAGTGCTCCAAGATGTCAACCAGAGCTGGCTGCTGATGGGACTGAGGGGCCACACTTTGCATGCCCCGCTCATGTAGTGAGCCAGCTGCGCACACTGTGATCCCATGGAGCTGGTGAGCGCAATTTCCCCAGCACCCCTCTGTGGGAAGTGAGCCGTTGGCTCCACGACTTTCATTATTTTGAATTTATGACACTAATTCAGGACCTCATTGTTCTAGGTGTTGTAAATTTGAAACAAAGGGTTATCTTTTCTCTGTGTTTTCATAAGCAATGACAGTCAATTTAAATGTTTCTTTTTTTGCAATTGATTTAGTGTGCCTTAAGACTCTTTCCAACTGCTTCAAGATCTTTCGGTATGTTTTGAGCTCCCACAGCTTGACTTCCTACCCCTCTATATTACTGCATAAATAAGACTGTTACTAATCTATTTAGGGAGCTCAGTTTTAGTCAGATTTATATCCAAAGCATTACTTTCAAGATCTTTAGCAATCCTGTTTCTCAGTCACTGAAATTAGTTCCTTATGACTCAGCTGAAAACAGTGAGTTATTCATGCTCTAAGTCTCCTTTTGAGTTTTTTGAAATTGGCTCAAAACTAGTTTTGAGTGTTAAAACTTCTCAGAGCAACTTTTCCTGCTGCAGTTTAAACCAGAAATACTACAGATTTCAATAGCTCTAGTAGCTTAGATAACATCTGTGTGCCTGAACAGAGTCCAGAACATGTAAGTGTCTCCAAAAACGATGTCCAATTAGCAGGAAGAAATGTGACATGAAATCCCAGACTGTGACACTACCTCTCAACCATGGTTACTGCTGCCTGTAGAAAAAAAGAGAGAGAGTGTTAAAGAAAGGAAAGATATATTTCTTTCATTAGTCCAGAGTCAGACTATGTCATGACTGACAGATCATACATGAATTGTGCCAAATGCAGCCCTAGAGTGAACTAGCTGGCTCTCACCCAGCCCTGAGAACAAAGCCATGCCTAGCTGTCCATTCCAATGGACAGATCTTGACTGAATTTACAGTAAGATAATGTGCAATATCAAGCAGTGACCAGTCTCTACACATCGAGACTCTAGACTGTATCCTTCCTCAGTTGTCCAAAGTGCCAAAAGATCTTTCACAAGCAAAACCCAACAGCAGCTGGTGAAAATAATTTAGTGGAATTATCAGCATTGGAGGGAGTCTGAGCAGCGCACATCACTGGAAGACAGATGCACAGTCCCTGGAGAAACCTAAACAGCTGAGAGCTCATGACCATAAGCTGTTCACTTCTTAGTGAATAATGGTTCCTATGGGTGATGTTAAACTGTTTATGAGCCAAGGAGAAAATAAGGTTATTCCAGAGATGCAGAGGAATGGGGAAAGTCATCTCATGCAAAGAACTCAGCAGACTGGAGTGATACAGCAAGCTGATCTATCAGTGCAGACTGGAGGTGTTAGGAGATTTGTTTACTGTCGGGTCCAGAAGTTACTGTGGCTGTGCTATAGAAATGCTCCCATCTACCTGAGTTGCAGGACAACTCCAATTAGAGAAACCACTCTTAGCAGCGAAAATTCTCATTTTTTTGACAAATATTTTTCTACTTGCTAAAGAAAAATAACTTCTTGACACCTCCTCAACAGCAGGATTCATCCATCACTTTTCAGGAGCTCCTGATGTACTTAGTTTGGAGCCTCCTGTTCAGCTGAGCTGCCCAAGAAAACGAGCAAGAAAAAGAAACATCTTCCAAAGTGGTTGCATCAGCCTGTCTGCTGGGATCCCAGAATAGAGCAGTAGAGCTGAGCCTGCATGAGGCAATGAACACCAAGTGCTTCCAGAGTTTCCTGAGATAAGCTTTTTAGAGAGACATCTTTTCTCTGAACCCCACTGAGACTTGCCAATCATCGAGCATTCAACTTCTGCTACTGTTTCTCCATTTCGGCTCCATCATGTTGCACCACTAAGTCAATGCCACCATGCCAAGGACCTGGAGCAGTGACAGCATCTTGGGCCCAGTGCTGCAAATGCTCTCTAGCAATAAAAGCCACTTGGGATTTCCCAGCTGGGGACTAGTTGCAAGCAGTAAAGAGCAATTTAGAAGGGGCTGTGCCAGTTATAGCTCCTTACCTTCATGAAATCAGCTTTGTCATTTTCTAGACAAAGCTCCTGGGTTGTGTCCATCAGCTCCTTGCAGGTGTCGAGATGTTCCCCACAACTGACCAGCTGCCCATATAAAGCTTCCAGCTTCTGCCTCTTCTCTTCACCCAGTGCTTCCAACTGTTCTTCATACTTCTGAGCAAGCACGTGCACTGCATCGTTGTAATGCACCTCGAAGTTCTGCTCCTGCCTCACAAAGTTTTCCTGCAAGGCACGTGGGAGTTTGTTCCTTGGTGCCAGGCCTGATCCATAGGTCAGCCAGAGAAAAATCTTACTCAGATCTGCCTAAAATCCTCCTTGCCAGGGAGGCAATGCCAGTGCACAGAAGCTGTAATTTGACTAATTTGCATTTTTAGGGGTTTATTCTAATCATTCACCCCTGCTGAGGCACAAGAGAATGTTGGATTTGGTTTCAGACATAAGAGTATCAGAAAAGATAATAAAAACAATGATGCAAGGCAACTGCCTCCAACCTAAGCCTAGGGAGCACAACTAGGGATATATCCTAGCCATAATCTCACAAGTGTTTCCACCAACACAGTCAAGCACATCCTTCCAAGAGAGCAACCATGGCAACCCAGTGGGATCCATGGATTCACTGGGGGAACTGAGCAGCTAACGCTGGTACCCTCACTCACTGCTGGAGAGAGCATTAGGAAGGAAGATTTAAGGAGCAGGCAAGGCTTTACTGCCAGCAGCTGCCCACTGCTCAGGCACTGATGTTCTTCTGTGCCACATGCAGCAGAGAAAAGACAGTAGGTGCCTTGAGTTACTGCTTCAGTTTGACTTGCTGCCAGCTGGGCCCCTTCCCCTGGGGCCTAGTTGACATCAGCTGAGCAGCACTACAACCCTTGACGTGCTGTAGCTCTATGCAGCTGGTCGAGGGGGTTGCCTGTATCTGGCACTTCTGTGAATGAAATTGAGTGAACCCAAGGGGTTAACAACTGAACACTGACTGTCAAAACTGTTCTAACCTCAGTACTGCAAAGTTAGCCCAAGAAAAGATGCCTTACCTCTACAGTGATGAAAATTTCTTCCAAGTGACTGGCGAAGTTTTCCATCTGAGCAATCTGCTCTTCCAACTTGCACATGTTTTTATGAATCTCCTCCTACCGAAACACCCAGCGTGATTCTTAGCATGTCTGAACACTGTTTTAGAGGCACCATAGGACACCTGTGTCACTCTTACCTTCTCGCTTTCCATGGCATTGGGGAGTTGAGCCACCTCGTGATCCTTGTGCTCACCAAACAGTTTGTCAAAAGCTCGGATTGGTATCTTGCAGGTAGAACAAAAAACATCTGCTGCTTCCTCCTCCTCACTGATAGCCTGACTGTTCCACTCATCCGACATGCTGCCACTGCTAAGCCCCTCTCTGGACCATATATGGCTCTCAGCCTCATCCTCTGCTCTGGCTTTGCTCTGATCTTCATCTTGAGAAGCCTCGCCGGGAAGTCCCTGTTGTTTTGTGCTTTGACTTTGATCTTTCACTGGAGAGCTGCTTTTTGATGCATTAAGTACAGAGCCATGTGATCCTGCTTTTCCTGTGAGAGCAGGTGGCCATCTGCGCTCCACCATCTCCAGACGTCCTTCAAGTAGTTCGAGCTCTTTTTCTCTATCCTCATCAATTCCATACATCTTAGCCAACTCTGCAACCTCTTTTTCCAAGTCACACCCAGCTTCTTGCGAGCGCTGACATTTTTCGCTACTCAGTATGGGTTCACTTCTCATATCCCCCAGAGACCTGTCTCCTTGACCAGACAGCTCTTCAGGAAAGATATCAAACCTCTCCTTTGATCCATAAAGATCCATGTGATAAAATATCAAGCCTCCAGCCTCAGTCTCACTAGACTCTGGGACTGGTGGGGAAGCTGAACGATCAAGCCACTGGTCACTAGTTTCATGCACTCTTGTGTTGCCAGATCTGGATGACATTGGTGTCCTCGATGAGGTTTTTGAGATGGCTAGTCTCAATCCTGTAAAAGGTAAGAAAGATCCTTAGCTACATACTTAGATATCAAGCATGAATTTTTCTTGCTTAAAAATATATAGATGGAGCAAGTTTGGCTGAGGATTGCTCAGGGCCTGGAGATCGGCATGGGAAAGACCAAAGCCAGTAGGTTCGCGTAGGAAGTGAAGCTTCTGAAGTGAAGCTGTGGGAAGCTTGGTTTTTCTTCACCCCTGTGCAAAGCACAGCAGCAAGCAGTTTCTGGTTTACATCCTATGTTTTCTGAGTTGCTCATCTGTCACCCTGACGTCTGCTTTCCAAACTGTGGAGTAGTCCTGTCCTCAGCTCAATGCTGTGGCTGTGCTTCAGGCACACTTAGTGCTGTTCTGTGCAATTGAAGATGGCCTGGTTTGAAGTCTGCTCACCCCTCAGCTGCTGTCAAGAGCTCTTTCTGAACTGTGAGTCAGGCATACTGCAGGATGCCCTCTCTTGTGTCCACTGATGTCAACTAACACAATAGTAAATGCCCTGAAAAATGCTGTTCTGGGTTTTACGAGTTACCACTCTTGATACTGAAACTTGAGGTTTCTTTCAACATTATTCTCAATCCAAGTCTCAGATCCTTTCTAGAAAATGGGAAAATACTGTCCTTTGGGGGTTCTCAGGTGCTGGGAGAATATATATTTTAATGTAAGTGAAACGCAGAAACAAGATCAATGATGATATCCACAATAAAGCATACAGTAACAAGGAAGCGAGGCAGGTCATTGACCTCTGAACTGAGAGAAGTCTGCTCAGACCTGGACCTTGCACGCTTTATCCATTCTGTGAACTGAGGGGGGATTGAAAAGAGCATGTGGATGTGAAATGCAAAGCTGTATGATAAAGCAGAACGCACGTGGGACAACATGAAAGGCACAAAGGCAATTTTAACAGTGACTCCCCAAGCTCACTCTTTCCAGGCAGCCTATATTAACAACAGCACATGAAATAATGCTAGTACAGAGACAGTGCTCTGTCAGAGCTGAAACATCCCCACAGCCCTCCACTGTTCACCAGCATGAACAAAATCACAGCCACAAAAATATCTGGGTCAATTTTATCAGCGGTTTACTCCTACTATCAAAAGAGTTCATGGAAAGAGTTCAGCTGAATATTAATGAACCTCTAGTTACACCTAGTCCTAGCTAAGTGAAGAATATGAAAGCTTTAAACTCACTTTCTTACAGAAAAAAAAAAAGCCAAAAGGTCAGTCAGACATCAAGATTATCAGAGCTTCTGCAGAAGCTTTCACATAAGCTTTGTTTCAAACTACTTTTTACGGTCTTTGTAGTTTCAAGTACTTGCTATCACCACCTCAAATTTATTTCATCAATAGTTCACCAATCTTCCCGAGGATTACGTAGCTAACAAAGTCAACACAGTTAGTGACTTATTAAAAACCAACTTCTCAAACCAGTCAAAATGCTAAGAAACTTCCCATTCTCTGGTTTTATCAATGACTGAAAATAGTCCAGCCTACTGGATCTGTAAGAAAACGCACACAGAAGTTCGCTGATTGTCTTCTGGCACTGCAGAAGTGAGTGTGCATTCTACAGCTAGCACAAAACCACCAAAGTTAGGCAGATATGCTATTTATGCTAAAGGCAATAAAATAAATCATGCAAATTCTAACATATTAAAAAGAGAAAAGGTCTTGACACATACCAGAAAATGTTGTCTGGCTCCCGCAAGGACTTTTCCCCCCATGATTATAACAGTAAGGCTTGCTTTAGAAGCGACTACTAACTAGAAAAGTGAATTAGCAAGTATTTTTCCTACGAAAATGAAATTAAATTGCATAAATTAAAATGACCATAATTAAGCTTGTCTGGAACCCTGCTGCCTAAATAAGATTTTCAGATGATTGCTCAGTGTTTGCTCAGCTTACAGGCACAGATACAATTACAGTGAAGGATGTTTAAGTCCATGACCATCAGTTATCAAAAACATATAACAAAGAATTTTACTACCTACAAACTTGCCTTCTATCTTAAGACGTCATAAATTCTTCTGATAGCTCAGATGGCATCAAACTTCACGTTTATTTCCCCTAGTGAAAATCACACGAAAGCGACTCCCTGCCACTTTCCTACGACTGCAGTTGGAAGCCTTATTGGTGTAACCCTAGCCTGCCTCTTTGCTCAGACAGGGACATGCCAGCAATGAGCAATGGCACAAATATAGATGTGTCCCTGGCTTTCCTTCAGCAGTGTGATACTTGAGTGTCACCAGTGTCACTTGAATGTCATATGCTGAGAAAAGGCTCTGAGGGTTGATTCCTGGGTCTGAAGTACTTGGAACAATTATAGTGAGCCCTCACTACAGGCAGCGCACCCTCTCACTCTCCAAGTAGGTATTAATAAACCCTGCAGAGCGCAGTCGTTGACTTGAGGTGTGATTTCCAGGGCTGTGCTGCTAGGCAGAGGATCGTGGGTGGGATACATGGAACGTGTACCCCGCACAAACAAACTCAAACGGCTGGATGCGTGCTCACAGCACGGCTGCGCAACTCAGTGGGAGGATCTGTTCTGGTTTTACAAACGTTTAATGGCAAAGCCCTCCTCTCTACTGAACTATCAGAAGCTTTACTCTGGGGTTGAGTTCAAACCAAGATCAGATTGTAGAAAAAAGTATTAAAGTTCAGAATTTAGAAAAGAATCAGAAATCATAACGTTGTGCACACTTGTTATACCCAGACAGGCATCCCCACCCTTCGGGTGTATGCTAGACCTCTGGAAAGCTAATTATAGCCAAGAAAGTGGCCAATGGCCCAGCTAGGGAGGATTTTCACAGGAGCGTATCCCTTGAGTCTGCGCTTGGTAGTGCTTCACCTGATAGAAACCAGGCTGTGTATTACCACTGATTATTGTGATTAGTGCAGCACTCAAGCTTTATGTATACACTGAAACCCACAGTTGTCCGGCACACACAGTGCTCTGCTTGTGAACGTGCTACTCAGCCAGCCTTGCTGGCAGGAGATTTTTAAGCACATTTGAGCGCACTGCGTTATACATGTCTCGAGCTCGGGGGACAGTGCAAGGGGACGTGTCTATTCCATCTTGACATAGCTCTGCTTTTCCCTCCTTTTCCAATAAAACTTGATGTGATTTCCTCACAATTTTAGCAGTGTGATTGTTTGCTGTTTTGGTAAGGAATTACAAGCTAATTACCCATGTAGTCATGATCTCGTTACTGCTGACAGTGCCTCTATCATCTGCGAGATCAGAGCAGAAATGTTTCCACATAAACCATGTAGCCATTGCTGGAACGTTAACATTTATGCTGTCAGACAGATTTTATTAATTTTTCAAACCAGAACTTATTTTTGCCCTTATCCTGTCAAGCTACACTATCTTGCAGGCTGTGATTTATCGAAAAATTAGTAGCGTCAGCTTCGCTTCCAGATAACAACTGCAACACTGTTTACTGCGAATTAAATCCAGCCTTGCGCACAAACCCTGAATAAGATATCTGCTGTACAAAACCTCTGCTCGCTCCGAGGAAAGGGGGATTAAACACTGGAATGGGCTGCCCAGGGAGGTGGTGGAGTCACCGCCCCTGGAGGTGTTTAAGACAAGACTGGATGCCACACTTGGTGGCAGGGTTTAGCTGAGCGGTGGTGGTAGGTCATAGGCTGGACTCGATGATCCAAGAGGTCTTTTCCAGCCTTAATTATTCTATGATTCTATGATTCTAAGGGCTGAGCTTAGGGACAAGCAGCGGGGCCTGCAGGCTGGCTGCCCCTGCCCTGTGGGCCGGCAGGCTCTGGGGCTCCAGTGGGGGGCATCGGGAGCGCCCAACTCCAGGGCAGAGCCTGGGGAAGGAGGGAGAGCGGGCTGGCTCCGGCCAGGGAACAGCCTGTGCCACCTCACGGGCCCAGGGGAGCGCTGCTGGAGCACAAGAGCCGCTGCCCCCGGTGCCCCGCCCGGCCCATTCCGGTGCCGGCCCCGCCCCNGAGCCTGCAGGAGCTCCGCGGGAGGGCCCTGCGCGGCCACCTGGCCCGGGCCAAGGAGGCCCTGCGGCTGGTACGGGCCCGGGGGAGCGCGGAGGGGCTGCCCAGGGGCCTGCAGCGGCCGGGCCTGGAGGGGTGCCCAGGGGCCGGGCCTGGGGCCTGCCGGCCGAGGCAGCGCGGCGGCCCGAGGGTGGGGAGGGCTTCAGGGCCGGGCCTGCGCTCCCTGCGGGCAGGAGAGGGTTTGGATCGGTGTAGGAGCCTTGGCCGCGCCGCAGCCCAGCCCGCGGGTGTGAGACTGCCCGAGCCTCGGCCTTAGCATCGAGCGTGAGGTTGCCTGAGCTTCAGTCTTCGCACCGTGTGTGAGGCTGCGGCCTCTGCTGCAAGAGCTTCGGCACCGAGTCAGGCTCAGGCTTGGGTCATGTGAGCAGGAGGCACCGAGCCGCTAACATCATCTCGCCCCGAGCGTTGTCCAGCGTTCAGATCAGCACTTACACAAACACTCCTTTGACTGTAGAGATGGCTAAGCCAGCTTGCTTTATCAGTGCCGCTTTATTAAGTGGGGAATAAACTAGCTCTGGGTGCACAGTCAGTATAAGACGTTGGGGTGTTTAATTAAGCTGCGGGTATTCCTATGGAAATACATTGCTAAAAATACCGAGCAGTGTTGTGCAATGGGTGGAATGGTAGCTGACAGGGAGAGTGCAGTCATACTCTTTAATTTTCCACACTCCCTATGAGGGTCTCAAACTGCCTGTTTGCAATAATGCTTTTAACTGGAGGATTCTCAGTCATGTTTTTTATTAAAACCAAACTTAGGCATAGACCTGTGCCAAATAGGTGTCTTGTAGTCAGAGAAATTGTGTTACCTTTTTTAAGTGTCAGATTCTGGCCTAGTGATTACATGAACTAATGGTGATATTAGCCCTTTATCTCTTTAGTAACGATTTCTTGATGTGTGTTCTTGGATTCTTTGTTTTTCTCCCTTTGTGGTAAGCATAAATTTAAAGAATAGTATCTGGTAACACAGTTGCCATTAGGTCATAGTTGTGTTAAAACAAGAGTTAGAGGTACTTCAACAGCAGTGCTGGAGAGCTTATAGTTTTCTTGTAGTATCCGTTTGCAGTTTGTTTCCTGGCAAAATAAGCTGAAAGGTATTTTATGAAAATGGTCCTGCTTTGGAGGAAGGTTAAGACAGTTGGCTTTAGCCTTCTGTTTCCTATTTCAGTATTTAACAGCTGTAACAACATTACTGTTTCAGAAAGATGCTTTATAAAAAGACAACTTTCATGTACAGAGTTGTATACAGAAGCGGTGGTTTCTGTACATGACTGCAACAGTTCTCAGCCCAGTTAAAAACACCTTCTAGCCACCATGTGCTTTTCCAAGCAGCACAAGCATGTACAGCCACGGGGCAGTTTGGGGTTTGGTGGTTAAATATAACTCAGTGCCAGTTATTCTGCTGTTTCCAGCTATATTTTACATATGGCTAAACATGCTGTAGAGTGGCGTTGTATTTGCAAATCTAACAGACATAAGTTCGTTTTATTGCGGTCTAGACCAAGGTACACAAGATTCAAGAAATAAAACCTGCCTCTTCAGGCACTAAACCAGCCTTGAGTATCAGAGCATCCTTCTTTCATTTTTAAATCCATGTCCTTCTCAAATACTTCATCCCACGGGCCAGGAAATTAATTCTGAAGAATGCGGAAGGTGCTGGTACAAGGTGGAGGAGAGTAGTATTGTGTAAATGCTGCTGTAAAAACCAGAGGAATCAGCTGGGCTTATGGCAAAACAGACTTATATGAAAATAATAGATTGTGTAAACCCAAGAATTTTACGTTGAAGCAAACCATATGTTGCTCCCTCAAAAACATCACCTAAACGTTTGTAAGGACTGAATGTCTCATGAGTTGACCCCCTCTACTCAGTATAAACATTCTCCAGGGGCGGCGTGACCCTCCCTACTCGCTTTGGGCGTGGGAACCAGAAAGTGAGCAACTTTGTTTCCATGTGGCTTCCATAGCGGGTGAAAAGCAGATTGCTGAGGAGTTGTAGATGGGCCTTAGGAATGTGTCTGAGCCACGGTGAGCTCCTGGGGATGCCAGAGGGGCAGGAGGATTTCTGAGATTATCAGGAATGTGGCTCTTGCTCCCCTGTCCTGCCTGTGCCAGGTCCCGGGAGGAGGATGGGTGGGAAATGCCCTTGAGCTGCCTTCCACAGATTTTCCCTGGGGAAATCCCCCACAGCTGGGAACTTTGCTTCAGACTTGCCTGGCAAGAGCAAAGATGATGGTTTAATTTTAGCGCTTTTCAGTTGCAACACTGTCAAGCTTCTGTTTCTAATGCTTTTTCTCATTGCTGTAGCACCAAATCCCTCCTATTCCCTTCCCTCCTTACAGAGCTGTAGCGCAAACGCTGTCCTTCCAGGAACGTTTCAGTGATACTCAGCAGTGTTCTCTCAGCTGGCTCACTCTGTCCTGGCACATAGAGCACACCATGGTCTCTGCTAGCTGCTGTCAAAGAGAAGTCTTTGAAGCTTTGGTAGATGCCAGTAAACAAATGCAGTTGAGGGGAAGCTTCCAACTTTGTGTTTTGCCACAGAAGCAAATATAGACCTTAAATAAGGACTACTATGTCACGAAGGTGGTTGTTCCATGGAAGAGTTGCAAGTTACAAAGTGTAATGTTGCTAGAATTGAGATTAGAACAAAATACTATAAATTGGAGAAATGTGAGAGGAATATTAACTGTAAGGTATATCAGGAATAAAAATCTATTTCAGAATACTTGTATTTAAATGGGAATCTGATTTTTCTGTGCCCGAAGTCAGAAATTCCGGATGCAGAAATTCATTTTGTGTTAGCAGGCATTGTGGAAGCAATGCACGAGCTAGTTTAAAAATACCTTTCTTGTCCTTTCAGTACACAGGCTTCCCTAGTTTCCCATTTGTGTTTATAAAAAGCAGCAAGCAAGTCATCTGCACGCAGCTATTAGACTTTCTGTGGTGGAAGCCCTAGGCATGATGTTCCTTACAGGTTCTCAATGCAATATGCAGCAATTAGTGCTTGTAACAGTGTGATGTTAACGATATTTCCATCGAGGGGTGGCTGCTGAGTGCCTGGTGTACCCCTCCTGCGTAGTGGGAAGTCTTGCTCTTCATCGGGTGACAAACGGCAGGTCCTTTCCACCAGAGCTCCTCAGCAGTCAGCACACACGAATGCAAAGCAACTAAGTCTGATTTACCTTTTATCCCACCAGGTTCTTCAGCAGCATAAAAATGCTGACACAATGGTGGCTTTGATGAAGGTTTATGAGGAAGAAGACAAAGCTTATCAGGATTTGGTCACCATGGCAACACAATTCTACCAGTATTTGCTGCAGCCCTTCAGAGATATGCGAGAGCTGGCGACTCTGTACAAACTGGAAATCCTGGTAGGTCTGCCTTTACAAAGTGAAAGGCCACGTTATGCAGTGGGGCATCACCTGCTCTTGGAGCATTCTGGACTCAAATCACTTAATATTCTGTCTTTAGCTACTTTTATTTTCCCCTGTCAACCCACTGAACGTGACTGAGAAATTCAGTTAGGGCAGAACCACTCTTAGAGGATCTCAGAGCCCATAGTATTGTCTGGAATAGAACTGCAGCTCTCTTCCCACCAGTGTGCCACCTCCCTCTATTTTGAGGAATTAAAAAGAAGACGTCCCCAAGATCCAACTCTTTGTAGTTTACTCTCTGGTAGAGTGAATTTACAGAGATCCAAGTAGCCTTTGTTGTGCCACCTTCAGTGGGATTAGGTTGTGACATTGCGAATGCCATCCCTCAGCAGTGCTAATGCATCAGATTCACTCAGTTGTGATGGTAGAAGAGAAAGCAGAGGAGACCTTACCACCTGTATCGCTGCTACAACCTGCTAGAAGTAAAGATTAAAACATACCAGTTGTTACAGCCTTCATTTGATTTTCTGTGCGTCTTAAAACCAATGCACACCCCAAAAGTTATGATGCCCCCGGAAAAGACAGCCACCTATTATTTTGATTTTACCTTAAATAGTCTGTTAAAATTAAAGTGAACGTTCATATTCTCAAAAAGAGCAGAACAGTTTTAAGTTTAGGCTAAGGTACTTGGATACTGAAGGTTTAAATCTGAAGATAAAATATCCTGTATGCTGTACTGAAAATTAAAGTGAAAATTGGAATGGATAAAACAGAAAGTTTGTTTCTGTATTAAGAAAAAAAACCCTCGAAGGGATATTTAGGCTCCTTTGAAATGATTTTTTTTAAAAAATAAATGAATATTAATCTTGCACCCATGTACGCTTTGTGGGCTTGAAAATACTCTTACATTTCTTTCCTGTGTGAAAGAGCTGCCAAAGCAGTGAACCTGACAGTGCAATGTGCTGTCAACACGTGGGGAAAAATAGAAGGGAACATTGCATGTGGAAGAGTGGTTTTGAGTTACTTTTAGTAACAACTGAAAACACTCGTGTTGAACATGATTTTTAAGATGGTAGTTTAAAAATATTTTGAGACAATAAATTAATCCAAAGTTAAGTGTGAAGTCACGATTGGGGAACAAAGGTTCTGAGTTGGCCTAGAGAATGAGGAGCAAAGCAATACATAGGCGTGAGTAGTGATTCACTTGGTGACAGGTGAGGGGATGGTCATGGTTGCCACCATGCTCTGTCTTGCTTGAAACATCTCTGAGTGTAGCACAATGCAGGCTGCGCCACTCTGGTAACCAGTTGGGAACTGAGGATTTTGTCTCCTTACAGAAATCTTTGCAGTATGATAATTTGGGACCTAGAAGAGTAGCAGCTTTGCAGAAAGATGCTGAGGAATGGACTAAGCGAGCGGAGAATGCTGTGTGCTCCATTCAGGATATCACTGTGAAGTACTTCAAGGAAACTGTGAAGGCTCTCACAGGTAATCAGAATGATTTACACAAAAGGTTGTGTAAATCCTTGGATTAAGGGACTAAGAGCTCTTGTTTGCCATTCTCTCTCTGCAGACCCTGAGGTTAGAACAAGTGTCCAGCTTAAGAAAGAAGCATTTTATTCACTTAAGATTTATATCTTTTAACCAGTTTGTTTTGTAAACTTGCATTTGGCTTGCACACAAACATTATCAGGGCCTGCGACATAACGGCTGCAAACCTCTGAACAAAAACCGTGCACACTTTTAATGCTTGATATGCAAGCCTCGAGGATTTCAGCACGTTAACTGAGCAGATTGCGGTGTAACTGTTAAGGTGTGTTACCATGGTACGATGAAGTATTTTACTTGCCTATATAAAATGATAAATTCAACCTTTTAGTCTTGCAATTTCTAAAGAAGCTTCAGAAATTAATAGCATCAGCATTTTTAGTACTGCAGCTACAGTAGAAACAAGGCTATTAGTGCTCTGCATTTCTCATATCTTATGGCAAGTGTTTTAATCTGCAGCAATGCACAAACAGATGGAACAAGATCAGGAAAGATTTGGTAGAACCACCTGGGCGTCAGCTTTGCCACGACTAGAAAACCTGAAATGTATGTTAGCTAAAGAAACACTTCAACACCTGAGGGCAAGGGAGTTGTGCCTGAAACAGAAGAGAACTGTCATTCAGAAAAACGTAAGACTTTGAAAATCCTTCTTTTCTGTCCGTGTTTTGTGAAGGGCTGATCAAAACTTACCCAAGTGGTCATGGGAGTCTTTGTGAAACACCTTAGGTTTTCAGCATGGTTTGAAGTTGGGGAAAAATGCACGCCTCCATTTTTTTAAAGTTGCTCCCGTGCATGTGAGGGCGCTTAGCAAAGGTTAAGATACGTGCTTTTACAGTTCAAGTGCCATGTTAGCACTTGTGATATTAACCTTTGAAACGTGTGCGTACTATTAATGCTCTTTATTTTCTATTTGGGGCTGAGAAGATGGAGAATCTCAGTGAACAAGAGGAAAACTTAACTGTAGTGGAGGAGCTGGAGATACAGTATTACGAAACGCAGCTGGAATTATATAATGTACAGCTCGAAGTATTGAAACATGAAGAGATGCTGCTTATTGTACAGTTGGATGCTTTAAGAAGGCAGATTAAAGGTAAGAATAAACAAATACTTAAGCACATATTCAAAGCACGGAAGTGATACAGCTTGCTCTGCTTTCACTTAAAAATGCCCCCAAAAAGATTATTATCACTGGTTATGTCTCAATAGTAGATAGCATCATTGGAAAACTTTGATGCTGTGGCACCATCTGATATTTTGTCTTCTGACTAATTAGACACTAATTTGATAACACGAGTTTTTAAAAAAGGTGCTACACTGGTAGCTCGTCTTGACAGCAGCTGTGATATGTGCGTGCACTGGTTTAGCATATGGAATAACTTAGATTGAAAATACTTCACTGCTTTCATCGTTACAACATCTATGTGTAGAAACTGTGAATATCGTGACCTACTGAAGTGGGTCCTGAAATTCATCACAAATCTTTTGTAATTTAACATGTAGAAATTATAAAATACATGCTGTAATGACAAAAGGAGGTGATTATAGCTACATGGTAGTTGAGTACTGCCATATTCCAGTTAAGCGTCTCTTTGTAACATATTTATGACCAAATTAGGCACCAGTCTTGTTTGTGCTTATGGGTTCTCTATTACTGTGTACTCTGTGAAGTAAACGTTGCTCCTGCTTGTTGCGTAATTAAAACCTGGTAAATAGTAAATTAAGTCACCCAGTGTTCACCAGAAGAGTCTTCAATTTTCCAGGAAAACCAGTTGGTGATGGTAGGAGTTAAACGACTGAGAAACATTTGACAGAGCAAGCTAAATAACAACAAATGCTAACAGCATAAATACATGACATGCTTGTGTAAGACTTGGAAGGACCAAGCCTGGCTCTGGAGCGTTACACTTTCTAATAACTAACACTGCCTTCAGTGGCTTGTGAAATGTCATTAGCTCTTTAAATGTTGAAATAACTGTGGCAATTTTGGAGGTTTTAAAAAAATGCCAAATGCCTTTTTAGAGAAACAGGATGAAGTTGTTTACTATGATACATGTGAAAATCCTGAGGAGCTCAAGGTCATTGACCAGACAATGGGACAACATTACGCTAACTTGTCAGAAATGACGATGCTGAGGCAGAAGACTAAGCAGTTGGAGACAAAGCGTGGGACTGTCTGTGCGAGGAGAGCCTACCTCAGGAACAAAAAAGTAAATGCAGTCCTGGAGATGTGCATTTTCTTTAGCTGGTGTCTTGATTCATGAGGGATGGACAGGAAACAGCTAGGGAAGCTTTGGGTGGAGCATACAAGATGATACGTGACTCGGTGCCAAGATCTCCAAACAGAAAGAGGGGCAATGTGATTTTAAGCCAGCTTTACATTCCACTGTGTGGTGCAAGTGCCTCTCTAGCTTGTTAAGAGAGCACAAAGTTACATGGGTGACCCAGGAGGTGTTCCCCTCTCCACTAATACCTTACCAGAGCCCTGCTGTGGCTGGAGCTTTGCCCTTGCAGCTTTTACAAAGCAGCTGTGGTACAGGAGGAAATCTGGCCTGCAGTGAAGGAAGCTGCAGTGACAGAACAATCCACACGGTGATATTTTACCTTTGAATGGGAGGGAAGGGAAAATTTAACTGCCGCAAATCTCTCTCCAGCCTCTCGGTGCTGTGCAAAGGGCAGTTTTTTCCTTTGTTTCCCATTCAGAGCAAAACACTAGGAAGACACAAGTGAGATCACAGTTGTCTCTCATGGATCTTCCTGGTGAGCTGAGCTTACCTGACACCGGCACACCCCTGCTGGGGCAGAGAGCAGAGTTTAAGCTCCAGTCTGTCTGGCCTTTTACCCCTCATTAGCCTGGACAAAATGGGCATGACGCTGGAAACGTTTTCCGAGCCATCATTGTCTCTTGCTTGCAACTGCTTCCTCGGCAGACGTTTCCTTTGCTTCTGTTTTCATTCGCTTAATTGCTGTCTATTGGTTATATAACACGAAAGCCAAGTGCCAGATGATTTGCAAACGCTTACCCAGCCATGTGGATAATCCCCCTCTGTACAGTGACAAATAGCGACTCCCAGAGAAAATACTGAAGCCTGCAGCTTCTCTGCGGCACTTGGTTACTAACAGAAGGTACCTCTGTTAGGAATTCGTTGTGCTTCCCACACCTTCACTTCTCTGGCTCACTTCTCTGGCTTTCTCTATTGGGAGCTGTGGCAAATAGGGCATGGGGGAAAGTTGCCTTGTAATTTTGTAATGCCCTGCCAGTTTCCCTCTTGCTGTCTTACCTAATATTTTTGCATCCCTTCCCTCCAGCTGGTACCTGGGTGAAAGTTCTTCAGAGCTTGTTTCTGCTTTTGGGGGGTTTTTTTCCTTTTTTTCTCTATTTTTTTTTTTTAACCTAAGTGTAAGGCAGGGATCAGCTCAGATCTGGATGTATTTCCTCTACAGCGTGAATAACCCTATGACTAATTAGGAGAGCAAAAGGTCCCACTGGCTTTAACCATGAAGGAATCCCACAGACTTCACCTTCAGGGTCTCACATGTGGCACTAGTTGAGCTTAGCCATCCTTCTTGGCACAGCCAAGCGCTCAACCTTGATCATTGTTTAGTGGCTTGTGTGCAGGAGTTAATGGCACAGTAAAAGTGAACTAATCTAGGGTTGTATGAATTTTGCTGTTCTACCAGGATCAGTGTGAAGCAAGCCATCGGCAGAGACTGCAACAGGCAGAAGAGAGCAAAAAACGCTTCCAGCAGCATCACAGCATACAGATAGTGAGTACTGAATAGCAGCATTAGAGAATCTGGCAGCTGCTAGTCTTCACACTCTTAAGACTTGCTTACTTGTGTTCCAATGCAGAAGAGAGACAAGCAAAAAGAGGAGGAGAAGAAGAAAAAAGCTTGGATAAGCCAGGAACGTCAGAAAACACTGGAGAGGCTGAAAACATACAGGGAGGCAAGTACTGTGAACTGCAGTAGTCCTAAATAGTGTCAAAACACAACATCAGAAGGTGGCCATAGCTCATGTGTGAGCACAGTCCACACCAGAGATAACCATTTGGATAGCCTAAAGGAGGGTTGTGTATAATGAGTCCAGGGGAATAAATCCACCAAGTATATAGTTTCCAGGTGCAGAACCTGTTTCAACAGATAAAAGTAAGGAAATGGCTTTGAAAGTAGTACCTTGATATTCATTTAAATCTGTTCAGGGTTGAACTTTCTCCTTGAATGTGTGAGTGGGACAGGTCTGTACTTTCTGGCTTTTTGTCTCTTTTGAGCTCGTGTTTTGGCCAGTCCAGTGGGGATGTGACCTTCTGCCTTACGATTTGTTTTACAGAAGTGTCCAGCTCATGTTGTTCTGAAAACATCTTGTCCCCAGCCTCTCAGTCCCAAGTTTCCACGAAGCATCGCTCAGCAGGCTGCAGTTCTGTCCCCTCTGCCTTCGTCGAGTGCAAGGGCAGCTCCAGAGCAGCCAAAGAGCATACTGCTGGTAGAAGCCAAAGAATCAAAAGCATCCCACCAGAATACCCCCGCAGATATCCCTGTCCACATTTTTGTTCCTGAGCAGCAAAACACAGAGCAACAAAAGCACAGCGAGGGATTGATGGTCTCTCCAGCCTCACCACCACCACCACCTCCTCCACCCCCTCCACCTCCTCCTCCTTTACCCCCTCCTCCCCCAGCTCCGCCCTTACCTCTCCAGTTGAAGACAGCAACAGAGGATAAGCCACTTCCCCTTCGCTCCAGTAGCCCCACAGAAAGCCCTGCGCTGCACAAACAGGATGACTCATCCAAGAGCTCTATAAATAATTACATAGGTAAGAAGGCTTGCATTGTTGTTTGTTTTCTTAGCTACCTATATTTTTCTGTTTCCCTCCCTCTGGTTCTCGACAGGAGTAGTGCGCAGTCTTGAATGAAGTTCTTGGAAAGCTTGGTCTAAGAAACCACATACAATTTCTCTGGCCACAACTCAGGATGCTGAATGAATAGCAGTGATTCCTGTATCCCGTTTGATACACTTCACAGGGTCCTGGTGCTCAGAGTGTGTGACGGTGGTTTGGGGAAAGCACTATCAAATGGGGCTGGTTAATCTTTTAGGACATCTGAGCTTGAATCTCTGATGGAATCCTCTATTTATTAAGTACAACCTTATGAGTTAGTTCAAGCTGTGCCTAATCACAGCACTGCCAGTTCTGTGGAGATCTTAGTTCAAGACCTGCATTTCTCATGACACTGAAAATTAACAGGGAGGAAGCTGTCAGAAGAAATTCCAAGGATAGGAGGTTTATTCATGTTGTTTGCTGAGAAGCAGCTTTTGTTACCAGGTTTTTCCTTGCTCAATTTCGCAGCTTTTGAACCCAATGTGGTATTTTGATTGAAGATTAATCACCTGTCCAGTCAGAAGTACACTGTGGGTAAATTTATGGTTGTAATACCACTACATTTTAGAGTTTGTGATTTATCTGCTACAAAGCTCACAGCTGGGCTGCTTACATTTCTAAGGTATGCACAGCCTGTGTCCACTTACAATTTGCTTGGTTTCTAAATAAAGGTTTCTTAAGAGAATTCATGCAGATTTCAACCAGGATTTGAAGGCAGATGGACAGCTTTGGCACACTGACATTCCTAGGGCAAAAATTCTGCTCCGTTACACCTCTGCTTTGTTAGCATGACTGTGCAGGTATAATTGAAGGCTGAACTCAGCAATTGAAAAGGTAGTTTGAATGAGAAGATTGCTCAGCGGCCTCCCAAGGCTGCACTGGTTACATCCTGCTAACAGGCTTATTTTTATCTCTAAAGCAAGCAGATATTTTGACTATATCAGGGAGATTGATCTAAGTTGGAAGGCAGCAATTTTTTATTGTTATTTTTCTCAGTGGAGCTTATGCTAGAATGAAGCGTGTCTTGAAATGTGGTATATTCCTTTTCCTTTTCAGACGGCTCACAATACATCTAAGTGGCCTTTGTGTCCTCTCAGTTAAGAGGCAGAAACACCAAGGAAAGTTCAACATTTTCAGTTCTTGCAAGGTGTGGGGAAGTACAAGCAGCTGAAGGGCCGAGATGTGTTTGGATGACAAACTACTGTGCATCCAGTAGATCAGTGGGTGGACTTCAGTCTGAAAGTAACTCTGGCACAGATACTCTCTAGCAGCTTTGATTAGCACCCAGAGTTGTACACCAGAGTAGTCTGATGGCTGCTGGAACAGCCTTGCTAGTAGCTGGTAGTTACTGCCATTCACAGCCTAACATTGATGGCTTTTCTTTAGTTTTGGGTGCAAAAAATCCTTCTTTGTTTATTGGAGAGATCCAATTGGATGTCATGAAGAAAACCAACATGGTAATAGTAATTAATAAAATACTCCTGCAGGAACTTACTGAAACAGCTTCATGAACAGACTGGTTTTATCTACACATGGACTACTCATGTCTTTGTACATAAAAAGCCAGGAGAGGCTCACAGGCTGGTGTTGAAAGGCATTGTCTGTGATGTGTTAACATCTTTTCCAAGGGGAAAACTTACTTTATGATTTGTTAGTCTAACTAGTCTTTTAGCAGGTAGCCAATTTGATTAATAGACTTATGGCTTTCATTCTTGAAGGCTTTGTAAGACGTCTTGGTGGATCTTTGCTTGATCCATTTCTGGAATCTCAGTCTTGGAAGGTACCGCAGGATTTAGCAGAATGTTACATCTCAAGTGCTTGATGTTAATCACGTAACCTTATGTGCACTGCGCATGGCAGAAATACTTCTAGCTGTGAGGCACAGATGGTCTGAACCTATGGATGTAGGAGTCGACGGCTGTCCGGGGAAACTGCCTCCCTGTCCAACAATCTGAAGCTAGCAAGAAAGAATCCAACAGAAGGAGTAAAACATGAATTACTGTGTGTATTAAGAGAACTAGTAGAAGCTCTCTGTGTGATGTCTTTTGTGGTCTGAAGTTCAGAAACATACACCTGAGATTTAAATCACATTGTAAAATGGGAATTATTTTTTAAGTCCATACAGAGAAGAGCTGCCTGCCTGCTCAGGGCCTGATCTGGCTCCCACTGACTTCAGTGGTGTAGTTTCATGCCCTCTGCTCAAGGCCTTTCATTTTTCTCTTGGCTGGGCAAAAACGCAATTGATGGTCTCAGCAGGCATCTGAGCAAACGAGGAGGAATGGTAGATTGTTTCTAATACTGAGGACAAGACACTTGTTGGTTCAGTGAAATTTTTTTGAAAGCTCATAAAGTCGTAATGAAAAAGAAGCATCTTCCTTTGTGTATAATTTCTTCCTTGGAGCACTGCCTTGCATAATGTTGAAGAGGCGTTGGATTATCAATTCAAGATATAAAAGCTTTAACTGCATTTTAAAAGCAGCTCCAGAGCTTGATGTTGCAGAAGCTTGAAAGAGTCTGCCAGAGCAGACCATTCTTTTTCCTGTCTCTAGGAAAGATGGAAGGAAGAATCCTGAACACTTGGGTAGGATTTTATACCTCTAAGTGTGGTTGTCTTGTACTTTCTTTTGGTAACAAAAGATTTATCTTCTGCAGGTTCCATGGATGAAGTTTTGGCTTCTCTAAAATGTGGTGAAGTTCGTCTTCGTAAAGTGGAGCAGCCAAATCCATATGACTCTGCAAAAGACAGCATCCTCTCTGCCATAAGGCAGGGAGTTAAACTAAGGAAAGTGAATCGAGATACTGAGAAAGATGTCAGTAAAGGCTCTGCTAATGAGCTAGAGAGAAGCATTAAGGCAGCCATGCAGAGAATTAAGAAAGTGTCTGCTGATTCTGAAGAAGAGGAGAACAACGATCAGAATAATGGAGAATGGGACAGCTAACCAATTCAGAGTAACGGACTCACTGACTGGAACAGAGTGTGTGTCTCATTGTGCACGTTTTAGAAGACAGTCCTTTTTGAAATGAAAGAACGGTGTGATTGTGTGTGTTCTCTTAGTCCAAAATGTCTTGTAAAGTGAAAGAATCCTGTTCATTTTCTGTAGGAGCTGCAGATTTGCCTGAGAAATCATACTCCAAATTACATTTGCATAAATAGGTATTTTTGGTTCAACCAATGTATGGTTCTCACTGCATATGAAGACAGCTGAACTGCTGGATTGAGGCATACGTTATTTAGGTTGTTACTAAGCAGTAGGTAATGCTATCACAACAAAGGTTAAGAGTCAAAAACTAACAGAAAATCGATTTTGTCAGATAAAAGTAGAACCAAATGCGTGGTGACAGAGGCAGACCAGAAAACTTAGCGTAATCTGGAACCTCTCATTTTCTACCTCCATTGTCCAGAAAATTCTTCAACATTTTGCTTGTCTAATGCAGATAACTACATGGATGCTCCATTTATCATTATGCTATAAAGCGTGCACTTACGAATGGGCTTGATAATGTTGATTGGGAAAATTACTATCAAATTTGAAAAAAACACTACTGTAGTAATTACTGTACAGTTCACATTTTAGCTGGAAGCTTAAATAGAGAGAATTCTTAGATTCTAAATGTTTTTCATTCATCTACATTTACAATGAACTGTTGGCATGAGAGAAAGAGTCAAAATACTGTATATAATATTTTATGGGATCTAGCCCTGTAATACAGAGCTGCATTTCTCCACTGAGAACATCAGTACTTGTTTATAGCTACTCATGAATTTAAATTACCCGATAGCCTTATAAATGGCAGATATTTGCATTGTGCCTGGAACTTGACTATTCAAACATTCAGCTACATTCAGTTTAGAGACTGTATGTTTTGGGTAGATAGCAACAAAAGTGATTCAAAGTTTCTTTTGGAGTTTATAACTGACCCTTAATAAAAATATATCCTGACAGAAGTGGATTCAGTGTGCTGTGGTTTTAGGATGCTGCTGGGAAGCAAGCATTGCTTACACTGTGGTACTCTGGGTTTTGATAGTAAGTGGCAGCCATACAGCAACTGTGCTCTCACTAATGGTGTATGTAAATTATTTTCTCATATTTATGAACTGTAATTTGGTAACAGAATTGCAAATATGATGCTTTAATTCCCTGTGTTATCATAGAGTAGCAGATCTGTTTAATCAGGACAGTAAATCCGTATGTAACGGGTTTTGTGCAAGAAGCAGCAGCTGGGGGTTCATTTTTTACTGTTTCAGCACCTATTTGGAAGTGAGAAAAAAACCCTACATTTTT